>QMFG01002089.1:23063-37887 GCA_003314545.1 Ramaria sp. MG151 | reverse complement strand
TGCGTTGACGAGGAAATGATTGATGACGACATATTGTTTGATTGATGATTATATAATGAGTGATAAAAGATGGCGGTGTCGGCGTAGAGGTGATGTGAGATGATGGCTAAGGTTGAAGAAAATGGCGCTGGCGGAGTTGGATTGAAAATAGATGTGGCTTGTCCGCTGGCTTGTCATTGGACCACTCTGAGGCTCTTACTGTGCGTGAGTGTCCTTTCCGAAGCTCCGAAATAGCCTTGGTCACCGACTCCTCCTTGTCCCCATCTCGGGTCATCCTTCGGATGTCCCAAAGGATGTCTCGTTCTTCACCTATAGCAGCAAGTCCTTCGAGGGCCCGAATGGCAAAAAGCTCGGGTCAGAGTAACGTTCGGTCTTCATTGTCATTTGCTCTGGATCCGTGGTCGGGCCTTCGGGACAAGGCATTGGTTTTCCCCATAGTTCAGCCAGGCCTATGGTGGAGCGTGAAGTCAAAACGAGATAGGTATAGCGACCATCGGGCTTGTCTTCGGTTGAGCTTCTTTGAGGTTCGGAAGTACTCTAAATTCTTATGATCTGTCTAGATCTCGAATTTGAGTTGTGCCCCTTCCAGGAGGTGCCGCCATTCCTCTAAGGCTCGGATTATGGCCAACATCTCTTTGTCATGAATCTCATAGTTCCGCTCCACCGGACTAAGACTTTTGGATAGAAAGGCTATGGGGTGCCACCTGTCATCCTCAGATTGTTGAGAGATGACCGCTCCTGTTGTGAAGTCTGAAGAATCAGCCTCCACTCGGTACATATGGGTGTCATCTGGGAACGCCAGGACCGGGGCCGAGGTGACGAGTTCCTTGGGCTTGCGAAAGGCTATGTCTTTGGGTTCGTCCCACTTCCAGGTATCCCCCTTCTTTGTCAAATCAAAGAGGGCTCGGGCGTGGTGGGAGAAATCTTTGATGAACCTTCGGTAGAAATTCGCAAACCCGAGGAAGGCTTGCACCTCCTTTCGGGTCTTCGGAGTCGGCCAATCTGTAACTCCTTTAACCTTGACCGGATCCATCTCGGCGTGTCCTTCGAAGATGATGAGTCCGAGATATTCGATGGACATACATTCGAACTCACACTTCTCGGGTCGGAGACAGAGCCCATGCTCTCGGAGTCTCTCCATCACTCTTCGGACTACCATCCTGTGTTCAGAGATAGTCTTGGAGAAGATGAGAATGTCATCCAAGTACACACAAACCACCCCTTCCATGATGAGGTCTCGGAAGATGTCATTCATCATCGTTTGGAAGGTGGCCGGGCTATTGGTCAGTCCAAAGAACATCACCTGAGGTTCGAACAGGCCTCGGTTGGTTCGGAAGGCTGCCTTCCACTCATCCCCTTCTCGGATCCGGACATTATCATAGCCCCACCGAACATCAAGTTTGGTGAAGTACTTGGCGCCTCGGAGTTGGTTGATAAGCTCGGGGATGAGAGGGATCGGGTACCGGTTTTTGATCATCATAGCATTTAGGGCTCGGTAGTCCTGTACGAGTCTGAGCGCTCCATCTTTCTTTTTGATAAAGAAGACCGGTGAGGCCATCGGGGATTTTGATGGTCGGATCTTGCCCGAGCGAAGGTTCTCTTTCAAGAATTCATCCAGTTGCATCTGTTCATTTGGAGATAGGGGGTACACCTTGCAGTTAGAGGGCTTCGCACCCGGCTCTAGCTCAATGGCATGGTCCCAGATTCGTTGCCCTGGCAGGGTGTCAAAGGAGTCCTTGGAAAAGACATCTTTGAAGTCTCGGAGGTACTCGGGGATTTTGGACGAGGCCTGATGGTGTTTGTGATGAGCCTCGGCTAGCCTCTGAGACGTAGTTTGAGTGGCTTGGATCTCGTGAAGGGCCGGGTCAAGTGGAACACAGAGCAGTCGGTCACCTTGTGAGAGTTGATCACCTGGTCCTAACTCAGGAATGAGGTCCGAAACTTCGGACTCGGAGTCCGAGACTTCAGTCCAATGATCCGAGACTTTGGGCTTGGCACCCGAGTCTTCGGACTCTTCGAGGGTGAGGTCAGGCATCGGTCCAGCTCGGCAAGCTCGGATCCTGCGTTCTGCTCTCCAGGCTTCCTTTTGTTCCTTCTTAACTTCAGTCTGGCACATATGGCACTTGTCCGGGCATCGGCTCATGGTAATCTTTTGAGTCTGCCAGTTAATCTCCGGGTTATGCTCGGCCAGCCAAGTGTATCCGAGCAGCAGGTCTTGCCTCCCGAGATTGGTGACCGCGAACGACGTTCGTTCTGAATGACCATCTACTCGGAGGATTGCATCTACTATCTCTGTTATAGCACCGGCATCGTTGGGGGACCCGTCCACATTATACACTGGAATGGGGCGTTGGAGTGTCCGAGTCGTGATTCAGTTACGTTCCACATAGCTTCGGCTTATGAACAGCCCAGTCGCTCCACTGTCTATGAGTGCCGGAGCCGACATCACTTCGCCCATGTCGGTGGTTTGAATCTCCACTTTGACCAAGAAGGATTTTGGGTTGGCGGTGGAGGCGACGACATATTTCTTAGGGAGTCGCCTCTCCCACCGTTGGCGAGGAGGGGGGAGGGTTTCTTTGGGTACGGCTGTGACGGATTCTTTCGTCTGTGAGGTGGGGGAGTTTACTTCACCCTCAATTTCAAGACAGGAGAATCTATTATGTACAGGCAGTGGGGGCGTACTATTCACCCACTGCGGCCTCCAAAATCCTCTAAGGAATCTGCCTCCGGGTTTCCCTCGGGTCTTGGTCCAGTCTCAGGGTCTGTGGTCTCAGATGCATCTGCCAGCGCTAACAACTCCGGTAGAAGCTCCAGTTTTTCTTCCATTGTCATGGTTCGAACATCATAGCTTCGAGGGCAGTCTCTGGAGTAGTGACCCGTTTGATGGCATCGATAGCAGGTAACCGAGGGGTCGCTTCGGTTCCTTGTCCGATCTACGTCCATAGGCATCGGACCATCTTTCGATTGGGCCAAAGCTACTTTCGGTGCTTTGTAGGATGCCTTCGGGACGCTCCGAGGTTGAGCCGAGATGTTGGGCAAATTGAAGTAAGGCCTTCCGAAGCTAGAAGTGGACTTTGGAGGCGCCGTTCAGGCATTGACCTTTGCCGTACTTCGGTTGGATTCCATAAAGGCCTCGTTTGCCTCTCGGTTCCAGGCTACCCTCCGAGCTGCTTGGAACCATTTCTCAGGTTCGTCAATGTCTGGCATTCGATCTCCAAGCGTTGCTACTCGGTTCTGGATCGTGGGGTCGAGGCCCTTGCGAAACTTGATCACGATGGTTTTGTTGTCCGAGTATTTGGCCATCTCGATCAATTCCGAGAATCGGTCTATGTAGTCCTCGACCGAGTCTTTCCCTTGGTACCAACTCGTGCCTTCTAGCTTTGTAAGCACCGAGACCTGTTCATTCCTCGGACGGGAGCTTTCCTCAAAATCTTGTTTGAAGTTATTCCAATCTGAGTATTTTGCCCATTGAGTCCTACGTTCGGTTCGCATCACTTTGTTCGAAAAACAAGCAGCTCGGCCGGTTTTGAAGAAGGAAAGGGCCCAGTGGATCTGGAGTTGGTCGTTCGGAAAGTCCCCCTTGCAGATCTGAAAGTAGAGCCTGCAGGAGTTGAGGAATGCGTGGCCATTGTTTCGGTCTCCATCGAAGTCCGAAGGAAGGGCCGGTCTTAGCTGCCTTCCTGTCGTATCAAGGTTCGGTTCTTCAGGTCTATCCCACGAGTCCATCTTCGGCCTCGGGTCAGGTTCGGGACTCGTTGCGACATTTCACAGGTCAATTTCCAATTTGGCCAGGATTGATTTTAATGCTAGTTGAATGGCATCGGTCTTCATCTGGTTCACCGACAACTCCTCTTCCACAGCTCGGAGACGGTCTTCTGACATATCCATCTCAAGTGGGGAAGGAGGGTCCATTCGGCCTTTGGAGTTGGGTGTTCCGATGATAGAGGAGGGGTAATCAGGTGCAGTACGTACGGGAGAGGTCGCGTCCTCCGAGTCGCTGTCCTTGATTCCGTAGTTACCTATTTTGGTAATTGCACTCTGACCACCGGTCCTTCTCTGGAGACTTTTCTACTGTAAGGGCAACCCTCCTAGCGCCCGTAGGTACCTAGTAGAGGGGAAATCCAAAGCTATATATATGTGTAAGAATATACAGTGAAGGAACTCTCACCTAGTAGAGGGGAAATCCAAAGAGAAAAGTCTAGGGATCCCTGCTACTAGTGAAAAAACTATATACGACTACGTAACGCCCAACCAGGGGCACTCCTACATGCTGGGTGAAAATAGGTTGTCCCCTGACAGTCACGTTACCATGACTGGGGTCAACTCCACACTCTGCACAACTTACCTCATCTTCCTCTTCACATGAGAGCTCACCTGTATATATTAGCTTCCACTGATGTCGATCGCAGCCGGGTTGAACACTAACATAAAGTCCTTGGGCCTTGAGTATGTCAGCTAGGAGTAGATTAAACAGCAGTGATCAACTACAAGAACCCAAAGACGGGAAGGAAAGCAGCCTGCCCCTAACCGCTGGAATTCAGTCAAGGCCTAATTATTGATCTTTAAACATCCAAATTCTTAGAAATAGAAAATGATAATTGTTTTATTTCTTATAACACAAGTGCCGCAGTTTATGATGCGACAGGTGTATCTCCTGATTGATCTATAGATCTGATGATCAATATAGATTCCGCTGGCGCCGGGTGACGAAGGGGACCCGGGAATTCGGACCGACTGATGGAACGAAGATGGAACGACGATAGTTCGCTAAACGAAGGATCGGCGTATTGAATATAATGCGGATATATTGGGAATATTGATAAATCAATAAAGATTCGATAAATCCCAAGAAGATGAATGATAAGAGGCAGCTTCAAGATAAAATTCTGAATTGCTTAAGAAAAAGGATACAGTGAACAGATTTTTCAATCAATTGTTGTTTCTGTACTACATTAGTAGTACTTATACATGTTGAGAAGCGCTAACTATGACAAGAGCCGAGAACTACAAGGAGAATATTTTTACATGTGATAAGGCACAACACTGGGCGGCTACTCGAGCGTACGAACGGAATGAATGACAAAAGATGCGAAAATAGGGGAGGATAAATTTAGTAGTTACATTGAAGTTTTAGGATGATAATGGAGCAGGTGGTGTGTGGAGTAAAACACGAGATGTGATGGAATGAGGGAAGGGTAAAGCTAAAAGAAGATAGATGAAAAAGAAATTACATGGCACCTAATATCCAAGCCTTTATGTCCAATATATCCACTGACTCATGATTTTAGAGCCTTCATTTCGTACAGCTAATGATGGGGCTAGAATGGAGTGGATATGTGATGAAATGTCAGGTGTGATGGAGTGATATCATGGGTTATGATGTCCGGTCTCGTCTCCATGTGTTGAAATTTTCTTCATTTGTTATTTCCAATCACTGGTGTGTGATTGGTGTATTTTATGCATGTTTTGTTCTTTTAATAACCGACGTAGGGTCGCGCATATACGTGGGTTGATGCGACGGCGCCTAATGTTCGTGTCGCTTACGTAATCTGAGAAATTGCGATCAGTTGGGAGAATAATAAACAACACAAATGAGAACTTAAGAATATGGCATACGCTGAGAGATGTTCGCTGCTCTAACATGCGTTAGTTACATGCAACTTCATATTTGTGTGCAGCGACAAACCATATCATACATGCCATAAATTGCCTCTACCGGATTTTCAGAAACTGAGGAATTGAGATAAGCACCCTAAGATCTCAAAAAAAGGCACCTTACAAGATCTGTCTTCCCAGGAGATGGTATACCGTAGTAGTTTTTCACCAACACTGTTCTATTATCATAACGTTTTGCCTTCTGCAGCTCAACTCTGACAGAACAGGCAGGTCGAGAACGTAGGGAGACTCGATATTGACCGATTGTCTCCAAAAGGACGATGTCATCCCATGTGTAAGTATGTATCTAGATGTTAAGATGCATCAGCGCGCGGGGACTATCTGGAATTATTATTAATACGTGCATCAGGGTCGTCCCACCCTGCAGACGTTGTAGGGGTCCTGTGGCGAATGAGATCCTCGATGCGCAGGACCCCATTGTATGTCGCTTGTCCATGTGAACTGATCGCTCTTGTGATATTTTGGAGCTGCGAAACCATGTTCATTGAACTGGAAGCGGGGAAGGAAGCGTAATGACTGGTCTTACTGCCATTGAAGTATCCACCCATAGTAGAAGCTATATTCTTGGAGTAAGTGGCAGGTTTACATTTATGTCTGTTATCCGCTCACCATGATCGACCTCTGACTGTCTGATAATCGTTTCTCCAGCATCGTGATATCGAAATCACGATCTCCTGCGTTGAAAAAGGCTTTCACAGTTGACGAAGATGTTGCCCTTTTCACAATCTTGAGAACATCTTCTAATATCATACCATTCCAGCAAGATGCATAAATCTCCAACACGAAATGAATTGAAAGCAGGAACATACACTTCAAACTCATCCAGTTTCGTCTTGAGTGCAGTTGGCGCAGCGTCCCATTTTCCGTCCATATTTTCCGCAATGGTGTCAAGACAGTCTCCGATGAAGTGGGTTAGATATTGCAGTCTTGCCGTGTTCCTTTTGGAGATCTCCGAATGTAAACAAAGTTAGCAGAGGACATGAATGTGCTAAGGTAAGATACCTGAACAGTTTGTATAATCAGCATCGCCAGCTTGAAAGCGGCACTGAGCCCTGGGAGGAGTGCGACTGTTCCTGATAAGCGGAGGAGATCGGTTGAGATGTCCATTTCGTGTAGTGTACCGTGGTGGAAAGGGTTGAAAGTTTGACTCTGTGGCGGTCACAGCTGAAGGAGTATAAGAGCCCAAGGAAGGCTGTGCTGAGTGTAGCGCTGGAAAGCAACGTGCCCAGCTTCGGAAGCCTATGCAACGCTGTGCCTTTCAATTTCGCCCTATCTGTCAGATCTAGGTTAGAGTTCGTGGTCAAATTGTAATGATCCTATATGTCAAAATTACAGACAGACAATCAAATAATCGAATGTCCAGTGTACCGTTGCGGAAAGGGTTGAAAGGTTGACTCTGGCGGTCACAGCTGGAGGAATATAAGAGCTGAAGGAAGATTGTACTGTGAGTAGCGCTGAGAAAACTCTGGATGCAACGTGCCCAGCTTCTGAGGGCTATACAACGCTGTGCCGCTTGATTTCACCATATCTGTCAATTCTAGACTAAAGTTCGTGGACAAAATGTAATACCCTTATGTAGTAGAGATAGAAACGAACCTCTCAATATGAGGTCCCGTCCTCTTCAAGCCATGTCCGACCGGTATCTTATGACCTAGCCTAATCACTGTCTGAGATTTCGATAAAATATCAGCACAGCATCCAAGGTGGTAGGACGTTCGGTTTACCAGAACCCTGTTAGGCGTCTTTAACCGAGAAATTGGAAAGGATGTGCGATTTAATAGGAAGGTGGTTCTGGAAATAAGAGAACTTGACAGTGCGATTCAATAGTGAGATAGTTTCGGAAAATAAGAGAACCTGCGCAGAAAGGTGTGGGTTCCAGCGCAGATTCGTTTATTTAGGAAAGGCAGGGACCACAGGCCGGAAACACCAAACCATAGTCATGGGGAGAGAAAAAGACCTTACAGGACGCCCAAGAATCTCAGCGCTCGTAATCGGTGATTAGAAGGGAAGAAAATCGAGACGAACTTGGACCACATCCGCGTGAGACAGGTGCACTTCGAACCAGGTCTTACCAGTATCGACTGAGATTCATTGGCTTAATAGCTTTCTAGAATAAATATAAATATATAATAAAAAAGCACGACAAACCCAACAAACCCGAAACCGCCAGGGAATAACGCAAAATTCAGCTTATGACCTGAAGACTGTTTAAGCATTGTGAAAAGGGTAAGTTCGAAAGGCAATGGGATGGAAAACGAGATATTTTTGCAAATGAAAGAAAGTTATCCGGCAAGGCAGTGGGTAATATTGTATCATGGTGCCACCAGACCCACTAGAAAAGTTGGGGGACAGGAACCCGCAATGGCCCACAGTGACAGCGGGCGTCAGTGAGTGACGAATGGTCCACGAAACTGGGAGAAGAAAAACACGCTTTTTGCACCACCCCGCCTTCCTTTCCCTCCCATCGATACCCATGGCATGTTTACATAGCTACTGGATATTCATTTCAATAAATCATAACAAGAAATATTTTGGATTATAGTAATACCGTTCCTTCGCTGTATAGCTATGCGTAGTCCATGTATTTAAGCGACGACTTCCTCGCTCCTCAGGGTATAATCAACACCTTCGACATTCAGTTGAACCACCCCCCCCAGCAGCCGGAACCAAGGGCATTTTCGCGCGCTAAACCGCAGCGCCCCTTGCCTCTGTGCTACGATACAGCCATCGTCAGGTCTTGCCCATCAATCATTGACGTCGGGGAGAACAAAACTCCCTTCATGTCTCGCTTTGATCATTGAAGATTAATTTATCATCCTCCAGTTACTTGGTGACAAGTCTGTACGGATCAACTTATCTTCATATGGCTCGAGCCTCGCGTCCTTGCCAAACCTCCCCAATAGCGTTTCAAAAGCGTTTGCAAGTCTTATACGGAAGAGACAACGATGCCTCTATGTAAACCTATGCTACGATGGGAGAAGATATCCACAGACAATTTGGGCGCATCTTTGGACAGTCGGGTTCCGACAACTATCTTGATTAGCTTATGCAGTTTCCAAGCACTCCCAGTAGTTGATATCACCACTCTGAAGCATTCTCGCATATCACCCCACCTTTGCGCCCTTCCCTCAGGTGTTGTGATGAACCTCATTGCAAAATCCATGTGGAGGGATTGAGATTTGTTGGTGAAATGTAACACCTTGTTAAAGAGGTGCTGCAAATTCCGGCTCATGTCGTTCAGCATTTTCCCGGATAGTCGTTAAGGCACCTGGAATACGTCCATGCGTCGTGACTTCCATGGTTAAACTACAAAAGAGGCCTAAGACGCTGCTAATCATGGACGTGGAAATGTGGCAGTGGGCGAGGGCAAGGCAACAAGAGATGCCTGAGTCACGGCTGCAGTCGGAGATGAAGCTGAGAGGGATACCGCCGGCGATCGAGTTCAAGCTGTTGTCCAATGGCTGCAGAGACTGACGAGGCACTTGAGGCAGCGTAGGCCGTAATGCCGGGGTCCGCCGCTGAGAGGGAGGAGAGGAACGGGCATATTAGGGGCGGGAAAGGCACATAATACAATAACATCTTCGTTCCAGAAGATGAGGCAGTCTTTTTTGAAGGGGCCCGTGGGAGAGGAGTAAACGTGGTGTGGAATTAGCGCCGGAGGAAACTCGGGCGGGAAACTGAAGCTCGGCGCCAAAGTCGCCAGCTTCTGTTAACGTAACCGATGTCTCCCAATCCCTACGGGCTGGTGGGACGGACCTAGAACACACTCGTTCCTAGCCAGCCCACCATGGCATGTTCACACAATTGAACCTCAAAATTACTCCTCAACCTCGGTGAGAAAGGGAGAAGAAGAAACACCAATGGGAAGCTGCAGGCACAATATCATGGGATCGCTGTTTGAATGTAAGCACACCATGTGACTCTTGAAAAACGAGAAATAATTACCGTTCGTATGAATAGAGAAGAAGCCCGTCCCTCACCTCAGTGAAGGCGTCTTCTTCCTCTTCGTCAATGGACTGCCCTTCTGGGCTATACCACGTATCGTCGTCCAACCACTGCGGTTTAGGGTCGAAGGATGTGCGATGTTCGGCCGCAAGCTCAGGAGCTCCAGAGTTACGAATATATGCACCCTCTCTGTGCGAAAATAGATACACGGTTGGTTCCATCACCTCCATACCCATATCCGAGTCCCACTGAAATGTACACACATGTCGTGGATCAGAAGGACCGTCCACAGCTGTCAGCTCGGTGATCCATCTGTGTTGAACTGTAATTACTGTTTTCGTGCCAGCTGTCAAAGAGTAATCATAGAGTTATAGTAAGGCAACACTGACCAAGTTTAAACTCGTGTGGGGCAACCGAGAGCTGCTGAGCGATGATTGTGGGAGCGAAGTCATGCAACACATTCCATGCATGCATCTCATCAAGATTGTCATATGATAAATAACATCACGTGACCACACTTGCAGGGATAGTGAGAGGTATAAGTCTGAGATATAGCATGTAATTAACCAGGTGATAGACGAGAGATTAAACTTGCCGTCGTCTTTGGCACGGTCGACCACCGTCGCTCACTATATCTTCTGCAGGAATGTTACCGAGGTACTCGTCTCCACTTATACCCCGGATGCACGCTCCATGAGAGTGCCCCAGATTGAGCATGCAACGAGTGGTGAATGTTGTCAACAACCACAAAGTCACCAGCTTCCGTTACGTAACCAATGTCTCCCAATCCCATCGGGCCGGTGGGACGGACCTTGAACGGACTCGGTGCTAGCCAGCCTCGCTCGAAGAATGCAGCCAAGCATCGGAAGGCTGAGATCGTCATAGCCACATTGGAGAATATCCAGGAGGTCGTCAGAGCTCGGCAGTCGCGGTAACGACTCAGACAAACTATATGCTATCGATGTGGCTGGGTCCCGGCCGCTGAATACGTTGCTGTCGTGAACATTCAGCACCAATGTAGTAGTTCTCATGATAACATGTACTAACCCTGGAATGGATCGCCACATACCACCGTAAACATTGGACTACCATGTCGCGTTACCATGACTGGGGTCAACTCCACACTGTGCACAACTTACCTCATCTTCCTCTTCACATGAGAGCTCGCCCGTATATATTAGCTTCCACTGATGTCGATCGCGGCCGGGTTGAACACTAACATAAAGTCCTTGGGCCTTGAGTATGTCAGCTAGGAGTAGATTAAACAGCAGTGATCAACTACAAGAACCCAAAGACGGGAAGGAAAGCAGCCTGCTCCTAACTGCTGGAATTCAGTCAAGGCCTAATTATTGATCTTTAAACATCCAAATGAGAACTTAAGAATATGGCATACGCTGAGAGATGTTCGCTGCTCTAACATGCGTTAGTTACATGCAACTTCATATTTGTGTGCAGCGACAAACCATATCATACATGCCATAAATTGCTTCTACCGGATTTGAAGGCAGTGTCCGCTCAAACCAACTTCTTAAATTCTCAAGATGATCACCGGGCATGTGATACACCTGAAATGGGATGCTGGCTGTGTCTCTGCTCCCTCCAACAAGCTGCAATAAGTAAGGGCTCCTGTGAACGCTCGAAAGTTAAACCTTGGCGTTCTCTCAACCAAGCAAGACTTACCGAATGTGTCGGTGATTATTGAGATTTTTCAGAAATTGAGGAATTGAAATAAGCAGCCTAAGATCTCAAAAAAGGGCGCCTTACAAGATCTGTCTTCCCAGGAGATGGTATACCGTAGTAGTTTTTCACCAACACCGTTCTATTATCATAACGCTTTGCCTTCTGCAGTTCAACTCTAACTGAACCAGGACTCGAGTGTCGTTGAGAACGTAGAGAGACTCGATATTGACCAATTGTCTCGAAAACGACAATGTCATCGCTTGTGTAGGTGCGTATCTAGATTTCAATATGTATATGACCCAGGTACGAAGCTTCTCTAGTTGGCTAATTTCATACTGAAGCACCTTTTGCCATTCTGCCTTGTTTGGGCCACTATAGGCTTCTTCTAGTATGCGTGTTGAGCCATTGCTAGCCATTAGAGCAAACTCAAGTCGACTATCAACAATGCATTGGACAGCACCAGTGTCTTCATTGTTAGATTGCGCAATTGCAGTGGTGAGTCCTTCATGAATGTCTTTATATGCACCTCTAGGTTTCCTCGCTCGACGTCCTCTTCCAAGCTCTTCGGTCAGGGCATCGTCAGGAGGTGGCTCTGGTGCCTGTTCCTCTATATCAGTCTCTGTAGAGGTAATTCCGAGATTTTGGGGTGAGGACTCAGACTGATCACCAGTTTTAGGAGGTGCGAGCGGGTGAGATTGAGGTAATTGGATGACCTTTTGTTTCTCCCCCTCAGCCAATAGCTCATCCGGGAGGAGTTCAACGGATTCTTGTGAGAAAACATCTTTCTCGTTAAAGGTAACGTTTCGTTCAACGCTAACAGATCTTTTGTTAGGCCAAAAAATCCTGTAGCCCTTTGATTCCGAGTCATAGCCCACAAACCTCCCGACGTTCGCTCGTGCACCAAGTTTGCCAGCAACAAGCCTTTTTACATATGCGGCAGCTCCAAACTCTTGGATGCCAGCGAGGTGAGGCCTTTTGTTATGTCTATCTTGAAAAGGGGTTATCCCATTAAGAGCACGGGCAGGCAATCGATTTTGGAGCCATGCCGAGTGGCACATGGCTTCCTCCCATAGGAAACGGGGCAGTCCAGAGGCTAACAGCAGTGCACGAGCTTGTTCAGCTCTTGTGCGCATTCCACGTTCCGCTGTGCCATTTTGAGGAGGGGAGTCATGAACGCTGAGTTCACGAATAGTTCCTCTATTGTCTTGATGGTCAGTCATTTCCTTTGACAGGAACTCTCCTCCTCGGTCACAGTGTATGGTTTTGATTCGGTGTCCTGTCTGTGTTTCTATGTATGCTTCGTCTTTGCGGTATGATCCAAAGGTATTGCTCTTTCTCTTTTGGAAGTATAACATAGTCTCACGAGTTGCATCGTCAATACGCGCAGCTACGTAGGAGTTTCCATTTAAGCTGGTTACTGATGCAGGCCCCCAGAGGTCCCAATGGACACGTTCACCATATTTGGTTGCACATGTCTGAGATTGTTTTGGGTAGGGGTGACGAATCACCTTCGATTTTGCGCAGGGCTCACAGAAGTCAGGTTTAGAGTCAGGATCAAGATCTATACCCATAACCATCCCCGTTTCTATTGCATGCTTCACTGCCGCATGAGCAATGTGACCTAGCTTGCGGTGAGCCTCGTTGATTGTCATTTTTACCGAGGCCACATTAGCATAGTCTATAGGTTTGACAGGTTCATAAGCGGCAAGCCTGTAAAGACCATCAGAATGTGGGATTGTCGCCATGACCTTCCCTGCTGGATTGTATATTGTGCACATTCCCTTTTTGAAAGTAACTGCGCAGTTGGCTTTGTCCAGGCGACTGATAGAAATCAGGGTAAAGGCCATATCAGGCACATGAATGGTTTCTTTGAGTAGTGCAGAAGTCTTCGAAGAACCATTTGGGAGTTCTATCTGCACGTCACCAACACCTACTGCCTGAAGAGTCCAGCCATCGGCAGCTATTATGGATCAACCACTGATAGGTTTGTAGTTCACAAACTTGTTGCGATCAGGACAGTAGTGGCTGCTGGCACCGCTGTCAATGCAAGCGCCTAGTCTATTTTGAGGGAGTTTGAAGGAGTCAGCAACGGCCGAGAAATCAGACGTGCAGCTGAACGCAAAAAGATCTTCCTCCTTTGGTGCGTTATCCGCGACGATTGCCACTTCAGTTGACTTATCTGTCTTCTTCGACTTTTTCTGCCTCAGGCCTTGCCCTTCTTTATCTCCTCCTTTAGCCCAACACTCTGCCTTGGTATTACCACCTTTGGAGCAGTTATCGCAGTGCAAGTCAGATCCTGCATTGGATTTCTTTTTGGCCTTCGCAGCATTATTCTTCTTATCTTTCTTTGAGTGGGCAATAAGCGCTGAGTTTGCTGCTTTGGACCGTTCGTGGTCAATAACCCGGTGGTGAGCCTCTTCAGTAAAGAAGTTGATAAGATCTTCTGGAGACATTTTGGGTTTAGCTGCTACACCTTGTAAAGCCCCTATCCTCTCTGCTGCCATGGTAGTTTGAATTGCAGACCGGTAGGATGGAGGGAGGGATGACATGATGAGCGTCGCAAACCGTGTATTGGAGAGTGTTGACCCCATCTTTATAAGATTATCACGTCTCTTTACCATGAGCTCGAAGTGTTGTTTGAGCTCATTGAGGTGAGTGCGTGGGTCTTCCGAGTCATTCACGCACATAGCCATGAGCTGATCCTCAGCATCAACAAGGTAGAGGGTACTTTTTGTCGTTGCATCCGCTTTAACCTTTTCTCACATGTCATGTGCAGTAGAGAGGTTTTTGATCATCGCTCCTACACGGGTGGATGTGGTAGATAGCAAGACGTGTTGCGCAAGGTATTCCCTCTTTTCATAATCAAGGATGCGGGTCTCTCTTGCCTCTATTTGATCATCTGAAGCTGGTGTTTTGCCATCAGGTAGGACAGCAATTCCATTCAACACCTGGTAAGGGTTCGGCACAGTGGCTTTGCCTTTGACATGCATCCAGACTCCTTTTGCACCCAAGGCTCTCCGAATACGGGGCTCATAGTCTGACCAATTACTTCCGTCATCATGGAGTTTCAGTACAGATAGTGTGGTGGAATCATTTGTGGATGGTAGCGAAAGGGAGGACATTGTAAATTTTCAATATCTGGGGCCCATAACCTGTTGGAATCAGTTTGCAACTAATGAGGAGGCTCAGCTTCTGGTAGAAGATGATTATAAATTGGTAACTACCTAATGAGGACTACAGAACATTATTAGAATCAGCGTGCTACATATTAGAGGATTTTACTCATGGCTCAGCTTCTGGTAGAAGATGAGCCACGCGTCAGCGCTAAAAGCGAACTATAATCCTCCAAGATTAATAATTGTTGACCCATAACTCCACACAAGGTCCTATATGTCGTAAATAATCACCTTCCTTTTTTATTCCACACTATGCTGCTCTCCCATATTTTCTCCAGATACGTCACCTTCTATCCAAGACACACATGCCGATTCTCCCCATCGACCTACGAGTCCACCCGAGTCAT
>QMFG01002089.1:0-22586 GCA_003314545.1 Ramaria sp. MG151 | reverse complement strand
GTCATCCAAAACATGACATCCACAAATTCCGCGACATAAAACCGAAGCTCACGAAGGACAACTGGATGTCGTGGAAAAGGGAACTTCTCGCAACGGCAAGGGACAGGGCATTATTCAACGTCATTACCGGTATGGACGAGTATCCTGACGATGAAGACCCCAACGTTATAGAGACCAGTGGAATCAAAACGATAGGAGGAATATCACTCACGCAGTTACAAGATGAGTGGAAAGACAGGAACAACGTCGCGTACAGCCAGATCCTCCTATGCATCTCACCTGAGCTACAGACCGCTATTGATGAAACAGTCTTTGCCGCAGACGCGTGGAAGATTCTTACCAAGAAATTTGAATCCTCCGATCCGAGTAAAATCAGCATCGTACGCACCAAATACGAGAACTACCATATGACCGAGGGGCAATCGGTCTCATCCTACGTCACCACTATGAAAGAGTACAGAAATCAGTTGGCCAAAATGGGAGAAATAATTGCCCCATCGACTCACGCTGCAACACTACTCAGGAACGTCCCTGAATCCTGGAGGTCTATCGCACAGACCATTAGGATGATCACGAGGGATCCTGATGATATTGAAGAAAGGTTGGAAGCACATGAAGCTGACCTTAATGCAGTAGAAATCTCCACGCAAGCTGCCACTGCATTTGTCGCGCAGTCTAGACCCTCTCGACGTTCCAACACCCAGCCGCAGATATATAAACAACCGTCAAACAGATACAACGATGGACAAGGCAACAACGTTAGGCCCATGATGTCGCAGAATCAGCGCCCCGTATATCACTGCAACAATTGTGGAAAGGAAGGTCACTCAGCATCCAGGTGCTTCTCCCCTGGCGGCGGATTGGCGGGTCAAGAGCCCTGGAGTAAAACTGGAGAGAGAGTTATTTACCAGGCGAGCAGAGCTCCCCAGCCCCAACATAATAAACCTGCAGTTGCTCCGATACAACAAGACAACGATTCCGCCCGAATGGCAAAGGCACCTACAAAAGGAATAATCATGATGGCGTACATTGACAAAACTGACAATGAACATAGTGTCCTTACGTCTACACGTGTCTCCGCCCTGTCAGCTATCCACGATAAGGCTCATGTCTGGCTCGTCGATTCCGCCGCATCAAGCCACATCTGCGGAAACAAGGAACTATTCGATGAGTTACACACCGTGCCCGTTATATCTATCGAGACCGCCAGTGGGGACGCGTTCGAAGCTAATCAAAAGGGGACAATACGCATAAACATCCAAAGTGACGTGCACACGCAACTCCCACCATTGGCACTTACCTTGCAGAACGTCATATACGTCCCCAAACTCGATGCCAATCTACTCTCAGTCGGTCGCATGACAGCAGCAGGCGTGGACGTCGTTTTTAGCGCAAATGACACGTCTATGGTTATGAACGGGGAGATAATTGCGAGAGGAACAAAGATAAGCAATCTATTCGCCTACACCGCTTTTCCCCCAAACAACAACATCAGCGAGACAGCGCTATATTCGAACACATCGGACGACCTCACCTTGTGGCATCACAGACTCGCGCACGCAGCTCCAAGTACGATCATCAGGATGAGCGGTCTCAACACTGCCATCGGCATACCAAATATGAGCAGGAGAACAAAGATGCCGCTCTGTCTCGATTGCCCATTCGGGAAACAGACACGCTCACCATTTAAGAACATTGAAGAATTGCCAACGAACATAGGTGACATCATATCATCCGACCTCTGTGGCCCGCTCCCCACATCGATAGGAGGATATCGTTACTTCGTTACGTGGATCGAACACAAGACAAGATACGCATCCATTGACTTCCTCAAGGACAAAGAATGCGCAACAGTGGCCAAATCATTTGCCGGATATGAAAAATGGATGAGATCTCAGAAAGGGGTTAGGATAAAAAGAATTAGGACTGATAATGGAGGAGAATATGTAGGGAAGGAATTCACTCAACTTTGCAGGGAAACTGGAATCATACACGAAACGACCACGCCACACACACCAGAACACAATGGCGTTGCAGAACGCTACAATCGTGTCTTGCAAGAAGGAGCTCTGACACTACAACATGACGCAAAGCTATCGGCACGATTCTGGGTATCAGGGATACACACAACGAACTTCGTCAAGAACCGCACCTTGCACTCGAAACTCAACATGTCACCATATGAGGCGTTCTGGGGAGCTAAACCGAAGATAGATTGGCTTCGGACCTATGGATCGAGGTGTTGGGCGCTACTCCCAAAAGCAACAAGGAAAAAGGGAGACTATAAATCCATAGAGGGTATCTTCGTAGGCTATTTTGATGACTCGAAAGCCTACAAAGTATGGGTACCAGAGACTCACACAGTAATCAAGGTCCGGGACGTTATCTTCGATGAATTACACCATATCAACAGAACAACAATCCACGCTCCTGAACACGATGATGCTCAGCCACCCTGGAAATCCGATGACATCTCCATTACTACGGACAACACAAGTCAAGTCAATGATCTCACACACGAAAATGAGGACGAGGATGACCTACCACCCTTGATCACCAACGGATCGACCCAAGCTAGTCACAGTTACACCAACCAAGATACACCGCCGACGGCAAACAATGTAACACCCAGAACCGAGAACACAGCACCCAGTACCGAGGACGCATCGCATGGAGAAGAGACGAACGGGGAGAATAGAATGAGTGGAGTGAATGAGAGTAACCAGGGAAAGCCAGCGAAGGAGGGAGAATCAGCGATGGAGGGAGAATCAGAGAAGGAAGGAGAGTCAGCAATTGAAAACAACAAGCAGAAAACCAACATACCGCAAGAATTCCTAAAAGGACCGTGGATGGATCCGACCAACGATGCCTATGGCAGGGGGAGACGTCATACAGCACTATTGGCAGAGGTAGTGGCAATGGCAGATGGAGCAACAGAACTCGAGGAGACTGAGAAAGCATTTGTCGTGCTAGCGGAGGATGAACCGGACAGCTACAAAGAGGCGATGAAGTCAGAAGATGCTGAAAAATGGAAGAAGGCATGCCAGGATGAATACGAAACCCTTATGGGCTACAAGACCTGGGACCTAGTGGAATGTCCTCTCAATACCAATGTCGTCGGTAGCCGCTGGACATTCCGTGTCAAACGAAATAACCTGGGACAACTCGACAAATTCAAGGCCCGGGTTGTCGCTCAGGGATACTCGCAGATACCTGGCGTTGATTTCCAGGAGACGTATTCACCCACCATAAGACTTACATCCATACGACTAATCCTTGCACTAGCCTGCAGATATGACCTCGAACTGCGACACGTTGACATTAAAGGCGCTTACCTAAACGGAAAACTGGACGACACCGTGTACATGAAGCAGCCTGAAGGATTCGTCAAGGAGGGGGAGGAACATCTGGTATGTAGACTTAAGAAGGGGATGTACGGACTCAAGCAGTCAGGAAGGGTATGGCACCATACCTTGAGGACGGAGATGGAGAAATTGGGGTTTAGGGCGGGGAAGGCGGACACTACGATCTTTTTCAAATTCCATAAGAATGGAACGGTCGAAATGGCAGGATGGTATGTGGACGACGGGCTGCTGGCAGCAAACACAAAACAAGGCATGGACAAAATGGTTACGGACATCAGGGGGAGCTTCGATATACAAGATCTGGGAGACCCGACTCGTCTCTTAGGCATCCAGATCACCAGGGACCGAGACTTAGGCACCATACATATATCCCAACCATCATTCATCAATGTGATTGCCAAACGCTTCAATATCACCGCGGGACGTATCGTCAACTCCCCAATGGACCCCAACGCCATCCTCCGGGCCTCTACCACCGCACACCCACACGCTGATACTCTCTACGCATCACTAATAGGTAGCTTGAACTATTGCGCCGTCGCTACCCGTCCCGACATAGCATATGCCACCAATAGATGCGCTCAATACACGTCAAATCCAAATATCACGCACTGGGAGGCGGCCAAACGTATAACACGTTATCTACTCAATACACGAGACTACGGCATTATGTATCATCGGTTTGGTGAAGGAGTGAGAGGGTTCACACACAACTTGGTGGGTTACACCGATGCGGATTTTGCTGGGGATCGTGACGACAGAAAGTCAACCATGGGATGGCTATTCACGTTCAACGGCGCACCCGTGTCCTGGGCATCAAAGAAGCAAAACATGGTCAGTAGGTCCTCCATGGAGTCTGAACTCGTCGCCGGATCGTTTGCCACAGCCGAGGGCATATGGATTATCTGCCTCGGACACGACTTCCAACACGATTTCACACCTATCCCCATCTTTGTCGACAATCAGTCCGCAATCGCCTTCTCGAAGAACGAAGCCGTCAATAACAGGACAAAACACATAGACACGCACTTCCATTACACAAGGGAGCAAGTTGACTCCGGTAACATCGAACTGCGTTACATACCTTCAACCGAAAATCCTGCAGATGTTCTAACAAAACCTCTCGGGCCACACAAGCACCTCCACATCCTCGAATTGCTCGGGATGCGTCAGGCTTGAGGGGGAGTGTCGTAAATAATCACCTTCCTTTTTTATTCCACACTATGCTGCTCTCCCATATTTTCTCCAGATACGTCACCTTCTATCCAAGACACACATGCCGATTCTCCCCATCGACCTACGAGTCCACCCGAGTCATCATAATGCACGAGTCGAGTCATCATCACGAGATACCACCAATTTTCGAGATGAGCCAATCCCGACGAGGGCACGTATTCACGCGCCACGCTATCCAGTTTATGTCTAACAACGAGTGTGCATGCTGTCGTTTGAGATCGACGTTGCACAAATTAACATCAAACACGCCTGGCACCGAGGAGTCGGCTCACCGCACGGAGGTCACTCACCGTCGCGTTGCAGGGACATCGCGAGTCTTATTTTAATGTTTCTGATTCATTTCATTCTCACTTTTCACATGTACAAAATTATTCTATAAGTAGCTCATCATGTAGATGAACAAAAATAACAAGTATTCTTGATATTCGCGTTACCATATCGCCTCGAGTCATAGGCGTGGTCTCACAACAACATCGATATCTACAAACTACAATCGCATCGCTTTATTCTCAACACTATATGGTCACGAGGGTAAGAAGTAAGATCGTACATTTCCAACACAAGAACCCGCAATAGCCCCACATTGACAGCGGGTGTCTGTGGGTGACGAATGGTCTACGAAAGGCTGTACCGTGCAATAGGGAGAAAAAAAAACAAAAAGAACTACTTTGGATTATAATAATATCATTTATTTATTGTATAGCTACTTTCAGAATATAGTCTAAGCCTGAACTGTAGGAATTGCGATGGCCGGGCAAGACAAAAGCAAAACCATGTCACCCCACGTCACTCCATTGTGACACAAAAAGGAAACCCATTGTTATCCATAAATAAGTTGCGCAGTAAAAGTTCTTCTTATTGTTCTTTTGATCTCCTTTGTTTTCTAAAAAAATATAAAAGAGGTAGTTAGTCTTTCCTTTCCCTCAGTACTTTGCAACGAAGCAAATACTGAGGTGAGAAACATTACTGTTTACTTTCTAAGTTGATTACTTATTTGTACACTTGTAGAGACGTACAGGTAAATAATATATAGTACTTTGCAACAAAGCAAATACTGAGAGACGTACAGTTACTTTTAATCCTTTAGGTTATTGGGCCCCCGTATCCCACATCCAGACCTTTTCTGCCCTTTGCTCCATTTTTTCACCATGACTACCACGCCTCTGACTACTACCCACCTTCTCCCCTCCTCTGTTCCCAAACTCATGACGAGCGGCCTAAATTGGACAGCATTCTCAATGCGCTTCCAGGATGCTGTTGAAGCAAAAGGGTTGTGGGGGTATTTTGATGACACAATTACCCAACCAGAGGTCAGCAAACCACCAGCTGATGGTGAAGAAGATGCCCTTGCAAAATGGGTCAAGGAGGACCATACTGCTAAAGCCCTTCTCACTCACCGAATCCCTGACTCCACCCTCATACGCATCCATAGCAAACCATCCTTGAAAGACCGATGGGACCTTATCGTAAGAGAATACTCATCGAAGGGTGCCTTTGCTCAAGCAGACCTGCGTACCCACTTCATGGATTCTAGGTGCCCGGATAAAGGAAATGTCCGCGAATTCCTTGATGGACTTCGTGTCAAAAGAGAAGAGTTAGCCACCTTCGGTGTAGACATCGAAGTAAAAGATTACCGGTCAACTATCATCAAGTCCCTTCCACCTCACCTCTCTGCCTTCGCATCAAACTTGCTGGCCGGTGCCAGGCTGTATAGCACTACAAAGACAATAGACCCGGATGAGCTTATCACCTTAATCTCTGAGGAATATGAGCACCACGCAGCTCAGAGATCCCGTCGTTCTGGGCATACAAATGAAAAGGGCAATGATAAGGACGAAGCAATGTTTGTATCAGTCAACTCAAGGGGAAAGAGGTTAGAACACAAACCAAAAGGAGCTTGCTAGAACTGTGGCGACAAAGGGCACTACAGGAACAAGTGTCCTAAACCTGCACGCATTACTGGAGAGAAGAAAAATGACACACAGACGAAGAGCGGCATTGCTAATGCTGCTGTCGAATCCGATCTCGAAATTGAAAGTGCTTTTCTGGCTAATGAGCTCTTGGAGTCCGACTCAGAGCTCCCAGAACAAATGTCAGTTTCAGACTCAGACTCTGCTATCGAAGTTATCGAGGACAACAAGGAGGACTGGTTCTCTGAGATCGCTGATAATCCTGATGTCAGAATCCAAATAATAGCAATAGATGTTGTGGATAGATGTTGGATTAGTAAAAGTGTTCGGAAACATCCCTAATAGTAATAGAGTGGTTTTGGAAAGCAAATGGAAATCCTACAGTAAAAGCGAATGACTTTCAGAACGTCTGCGAATGAAGTGTATAGTTCCAAAGAGATAGAGGTTCCGAAAGGATTCTATCTCGTGAATCGAATGAACTTTGCAGTTCATGTCGATCACAGCCAATGATCTTACATTCCTTGAAGTGGATTTAACTAATAAAGGTTGAATTGAAGGGCTTACTCAAAAAAATACAGTTGTTGGTAGAGTTGAGTTGGGAGCGAGTTTGGCAAGTGTAAGTAGAAAATCAAGTTGACATACGATAATTGAACTAGGGAACATACATGCGAATGTGTTTAGCTATATACCGAAGGGTTCGGAAGCGAGGGCGAATAGGAATGAGTCCATGAGGATCGGAGAGTGATCAAGGTACATGTATACTAATTAAAGGCCATAGGAAACAAAGAACAAGGGTGGTAGGAAAATTGTGAATGAAGAAGAAGATTAACGGACCCACAACAACTCTTGAAACATGTTTCCGAATCACGTGGCTCTTCGGGTAGGGATAGTCATGCCTAAATCTTTTGGATAGTCATTATGAGAGTCTAGAACGTTCATACCGTCAAGCCTGATGATATGGCAAGTCATCGCAAGCTTTGAGTGAATATGAATAACTCAATCCATAGTTTCATGGTGAAAGATGGGGATAGTGATGGGGATAGTCAGGGTGGTTCTTTTCTAAAAAAAGAATATGATGGGACCTGACCACTGATTGTTTCACCAGGATTGTTTCAATAGATGACGTATTTGAGTTGAAGTGATAGGCAAAAGAGTTGTGGGATGAAAGTGATGGGAGTGTGAGAATGTTGTTTCAGACTTCGGACAAAATGCTTTGGAAGGATTGCTTCGGGATGAAGATGATCTGAATGCGATGCCCAAATTGTGATCGTGACACCTGACAGTGAATATGAAACGGAAAAGTCATCTGTAACTGATGAGAGTGATACATCTTCGCTTGTCAGTGATGACTCGAACCTCATTGGCACTGATCTGGAAGATGCGCACGCTGTTTGTATCGAAGTTGACAATGCAACTGCTAACTCACCTTGTGTCGAAGTTTATGACTCAAGGTGTACACGGCACATAACACCCTATCATGATGAAGTTCAAAACTTCGTCAAAATTCCTCCCAAGTCATTCCAGGCTGCAAACAGACAAAGTTTTAACGCAGTAGGAACAGGAGAAATGGTTATCGACGTACCAAATGGTGTCAATGTCTCCAAACTCAAGCTCTCAGATGTCTTATACTCACCTGATGTGGGTTACACACTTGTGTCGATTGGACGACTCGATGATGCCGGTTTTGCAGTGACATTTGCGGATGGCAAATGTGTCATATGTAGGCAAAATGGAGAGCAAGTTGGCACAATTCACAAATCCAGACGTGGCTTATACCGAGTCACTCATGAGTGCAATATAGCAAATTCTGCAGCAGAGGCACTCACTTTGGAACAACTCCATCGTCGCTTAGGTCACATTTCACCTGAAGCAGCCAAAAGACTTGTCACCAGAGGTTTTGTAATGGGGATCAAGCTAGATGGGTTACCTTCTGTGGATCCCTTCTTTTGTGAATCCTGCGTATATGCAAAAGTGACTCGCAAGTCCGTCCCCAAGATTAGAGAAGGCAAACGTGCCTCCAATTTTGGCGACGAAGTGCATAGTGACCTGTGGGGACCAGCCCCAGTTGTGACTAAAGCTGGAAAGTGTTATTACATTACCTTCACAGATGATATGACACGCTTAACTCACCTGTACCTTCTGCGCACCAAAGATGAGGCATTTGGCACCTACAAAGAATACTCTTCATGGTGTAAGACACAGCTCAATGCGAGTATCAAAACCCTACATTCAGACCGAGGTGGAGAATACCTAGGGAAGGATTTTGAGCTTTACCTCAAGTCAAAGGGGACAGCGCAAAAACTCACCGTGCATGACACACCTCAGCACAACGGCGTAGCTGAACGATGCAACCGGACAATTGTAGAGCGCATACGAGCGCTCTTGCACGCGAGCGGCCTTCCAAGATCTCTGTGGGGGGAAGCTGCTCGTCGTGTAGTCTGGTTGATGAACAGAACACTCACCAGGGCTGTTGAAGATAAAACCCCTTTCGAAGCCGCGCTTGAAAAGAAACCGGACTTACGGCATGTGCGTGAATGGGGAGAGAAAGTTTGGGTCCGTACGGAGAGTGGAGACAAGCTTGGAGGACGTGTCACTCAGGGACATTGGTTAGGTATTGATGACCGCAGCAAAGGTTGTCGAGTTTACTGGCCTGACAAGCAAACGGTCACTGTGGAACGCAATGTCTACTTTGACCCATCAGCTTCTCGTATCGAGGGGGAGGATTGGCAGGTAGTCGAAACGAAAACTGACTTACCAGTACCCAAACTGACTGTCGCCTCCACAGCTCCAATTCCTGAAACAAACCCCTCTGCACCTCAAATTCCTGAAACAAACCCAACTGACTCCAAGAGTGAGACACCTGCAAAACGAATACGCAAGCCCAGTCAGTGCATTTGGGACATTCTAGAAGGCCATGGCACCTCCACTCACTGATTATCCGACCCTGCTATTGCTAAAGGAATCCAACTGCCCACCGTTATCGAGAAAACTACTCAAGTCCTGGAGGGAGAAGGATTAGCTGACTGGATGATGTCAACGGAAGAAGCAAGTGAATACTTACTAGTTGCTGAAACAAGTGAGGTCGAGGCTATAGAGCCCCGATCCTTGGCAGAAGCGAGACGCCGGCCAGACTGGGAGCTATGGGAGAGCGCCATTCATGAAGAGTTAGCTGTACTTAAGGAAGCTGGTACTTGGGAACTCACTGACCCACCAAGAAACGCCAACATCGTCGGCTCAAAATGGGTCTTTCGCGCCAAAAAGGACGCTGCAGGCAATGTCGTCCACTACAAGGCCCGCCTTGTTGCACAGGGCTTCTCCCAGGTACCCGGTGTCGACTATTTTGCCCCCGTCACAAAACTAGCCTCGATCAGAACTGTACTTGCCCTGGCTGCTGCAAATGACATGGATGTCAGAATCCAATTATCAAAGATAAATGTTATGAACAAATGTATTGTTAGCAATAACATTGGAAAAGGTTTCCACATGAAGAGAATGGTGTTTGAAAATGAAAGGTAATCCTACAGAAAAAGCGAAGGGCTTTCGGAACACTTGCGAAGAAGTGCATGATTCCGAAGAGATTGATATTCCGAAAGGATTCTATCTCGTGGATCGGATGAACCGTATGGTTCACGCCGATCTTACCCAGTATGATTACATTCTTTCGAAGTATAATCAAATCTAAAGTGATAAGTTTTATAGGACTTACTTCGAAATCAAGTTACTCTTTTTGATTGTTCACGACAAATTGTTCAGTTGAGCAGATCAATCAAGTAGACGTGCAATAATTGAACTAAAGAACATACATGCGAATGTGCTACCTATATACTGGGACGTTCGGAGACAAGGGCGAATGGGGAGTGGTCCGTTAAGGATCGGAAAAGTAGCTAAAGTACATGTATGCTAGTTAATGACCATGATAAACAGAGAACAAGCGTGGTAGGAAAATTGTGAATAGGAAAAGAGTTTAACGAACTAGAAATAAACCCTGAAACCTGTTTCCGAACCGTATGTTGTTTCGGGTAAACGAACCCTTGTTTCACCTCTTTAAACGACGGTCCTGAGTGATGGGAATGAACACGTCCACATGTTGAATTGTATGTGTTGTTTCCATAAGTTTTTAGAAGCACAGAATCGACCCTCCTATTGAGTTCCTAGAAATAGATGGGGATAGTGATGGGGATAGTGTAGGTGCTTCTTTTCTGAGGAAAGGCTAATAATAGAATCTGATTTCTTGGTTGGGTCCTTGTGATGTTGCTAGGATGATTCAAGGTGTTATGGGGGATAAAGTGTTGGATGGTTTAGGTGTGACAAGTCTACCGATGATTCGGGTTCCGAAGAGTTGATTCGGAAACATGATGTTCGGATGGTTCGGATGGTTCAGAAGGTGAAACAGACCATAAATCATGATCGTGACAATGGAATTACATCAGATTGATATCAAGGGTGCATACCTAAATGGAGAACTCACCACTGGTGAAACAATTTACATGGCTCAACCACCTGGTTACCATGCTCCAAATTCCTCCGGAAAAGTATGCCACCTTATAAAAACACTATATGGATTAAAACAGTCAGGAAGGCGTTGGTACCAGAAGCTGGTTGAAATAATGACTCACCACCTTCAGTTTGCTAGGTGCGATGTTGACCAGGTGGTATTTTTTCGACGCAGTGGTCATGATCTTGTGATTGTGTTGGTCCATGTGGATGACTGCACAATTGCGGCAACATCAGTCCAACTTGTTGATGAGTTCAAAGCCAAGATATCCGAGCATGTTGCAATCACTAACCTGGGCGAGTTGCATTGGCTATTAGGAATAGAAGTAAAAAGAAACCGAGATCATCGCACCATTCACCTTTCTCAAGAATCCTACATTGTTTCAATCCTCTGACGATTCAACCTTGACGAGCTGAAACCCACGTCAACTCCGATGCAACCTGGATTGCTGCTTTCTATGTCCCAGACCCCGAAAATGACAGCCGAGTGGGCCCAAATGCATGACACGCCGTATCGTGAGGCCGTTGGATCGTTGATGTATGCCACTCTCGGGACACGACCAGATATAGCATATGCTGTCCAAATGCTGTCCTGCTACTCAACGAAGTTTGGGCCAACGTACTGGGAGGCTGTAAAAAGACTTTTTCGTTATCTAAATGGAACAAAGAAGCTTTGGCTGACTTATGGACAAGCCAAAATGGAGTTAACAGGTTATGCCGATGCAGATGGTAGCATGGCCGAAGACCGACATGCAATATCTGGGTATGCCTTTGTCATTAACGGCAGCGCTGTGTCCTGGAGCGCAAAACGTCAGAATGTTGTCTCACTTTCTACAACGGAAAGTGAATACGTAGCTGCCACTCATGCTGGAGGCCCTTTGGCTCCGATCCCTTATCCAACAAGTTTTTGACGAAAAATTATCACCTACAACAATGTTTGGTGACAATCAATCCGCTATTGCACTTGCAAAAGAGCATCAATACCATGCCCAAACCAAACATATCGATATACGTTACCATTTCCTCCGTTGGATCGTTTACTGTCCTACCGAGGACATGGTCGCGGATACCCTTACCAAGGCCCTCCCTTCAGCAAAAGTCAAACATTTCACCATTGAGCTCGGGCTGACCACGTTTTGAGGGGGAGTGTAGGAACTGCGATGGCCAGGCAAGACAAAAGCAAAACCGTGTCACCCCACGTCACTCCATTGTGACACAAAAAGGAAACCCATTGTTATCCATAAATAAGTTGCGCAGTAAAAGTTCTTCTTATTGTTCTTTTGATCTCCTTTGTTTTCTAAAAAACTATAAAAGAGGTAGTTAGTCTTTCCTTTCCCTCAGTACTTTGCAACGAAGCAAATACTGAGGTGAGAAACATTACTGTTTACTTTCTAAGTTGATTACTTATTTGTACACTTGTAGAGACGTACAGGTAAATAATATATAGTACTTTGCAACGAAGCAAATACTGAGAGACGTACAGTTACTTTTAATCCTTTAGGAACTCCTTAGCTCCTCAAGGGGTAAACATCGTGGTGTCGAAGATGTTAGGCGCGGGCGAGAAGGAGCGGTTCCGGCGGGGAAAGCCGAGGTGGGGACGCTTGTAGCATTAGCGCCGGAGGCAATGGGCGGTGGGCTGCAAAATGGTGCTAATCGTAATTCCGGAGTTTGTTACTGAGAGGACGGAGCAGGGGGATATACGGTCATGGCGGATCCGCAGACGACGTCTGGGTGGGCGCTGGTATTCGGGTTGTCATTTACGGGAGGTCAGTTTGCGTTGTTGGAAGCGCCGCCGAGAAAGAGTTTAAGCTGGAGGAAGAGTCGGTGCAGTTGTTCAAATCCCGAGGATGTTGATGCAGCTAGACCGCCTAAGACATGTATACGTAGCAGGTAATGGACTGTCATATAGGCGACGGACGGACAGTGATTGTGGGGGATGGAAAGACGTGAATATATCTGTTGTGATGACTGAACTTGTGCGTCTCAAACAGAGTTTCAATGCGATACGCAGGTAACCGCTGAAGCGCTCACCTCCAGTCCATCACTCGTGAATATGTGCATACTTCTGTCCATATTGTGAAAGGGTATGATATTATCTGGTGCCTACTGAACAGAATTCCCACGGTCATTTTGCATTTTCCTCATTCTGAATGCAATAGTGGTACCTCAACATTCATATGCCGATATTTTGACAGGGCAACAGAATAGATACAATTCAGTCTAGCATAGCGCGGCACTGTCCAGTCCATATCCACGCAGCACATCGCGCCTCAAAGTTGCTCCTTAACCTCGATGACAAAGGGAGAGGCAACACCAATGGGAAGCTGCAGGCACCATATCGTGGGATGACTGTTTGATTGTGAGCAAAGCGTTTCACTTTTGAAAGACGAGAAATAATTACCGTTCGTATGAATAGAGACGAAGATCGTCCTTCACCTCAGTGAAAGTGCCTTCCTCTTCGTCAATGGACTGCCAATCCGGCCACGTAGCGTCATCCAACCACTGCGGTTTGGGGTCGAAAATCCCATCGTGCTGGTGGGACGGACATCGTACGTACTCGGTGCTAGCCAGCCTCGCTCGAAGAATGCAGCCCCAAGCATCGGAAGGCTGAGATCGTCATAGCGACATTGGAGAATATCCAGGAGGTCGTCAAAGCTCGGCAGTCGCGGTAACGACTGACACAAACTATATGCTATCGACAACGCTGGGTCGCGACCGTAGGATATGCCTCTGTCATGAACAGTCAGCACCAACGTAGTAGTGATCATGATAACATGTACTAACGTCAGCATAGAGCGGCACTGTCCAGTCCATATCCACGCAGCACATCGCGCCTCAAGGTTGCTCCTCAACCTCGGCGACAAAGGGAGAATAAACACCAATGGGAAGCTGCAGGCACCCTATCGCGGGACGACTGTTTGAATGTGAGCACAGCGTGTCGCTCTTGAAAGACAAGAAATGATTACTCTTTGTATGAATAGAGACGAAGACCGTCTTTCACCTCAATGAAAGTGCCTTCCGTTTCGTCAATGGACTGCCCTTCCGGGTTATGCCACGCAGTGTCGTTCAACCACTGCGGTTTAGGGTCAAAAGATGGGCAAAGTTCCGCCGTAAGCTCGGGAGCCCCAGAGTCACGAATATATGCACCCTCTCTGTGCGAAAATAGATACACGGTAGGTTCCATCATGTGCACATCAGTATCTGAGTCCCACTGAAAGGTGCACACATCTCCTGGAGCAGAAGGACCGTCCACAGCTGTCAGATCAGTCATCCATCCTTGTTGAACCTGAATTACTGTTTTTGTGCTAGCTGTCAAAGAGTAGTCCCAGAGTTATGGTAAAGCGACGCTGACCAAGTTTCAACTCGTGTGGGGCAATCGAGAGCCCATGCTGGGCGATGATCGAGGGAGCGAGGTGATGCAACTCATTCCATGCATGCATCTCATCAAGATTGTCATATGATAAATAAAACCACGTGGCCACACTTGCGGGGATAGTGAGAGGGATAAGTCTGGGATAGAGTATGTAATTAACTAGGCCATACACGAGAGATTAAACTTGCCGTCGTCTTTGGCACGGTTGACCACCATCACTCAATATATCTTCTGCAGGAATGTGATAGAGGTACTTGTCGCCACTCTGAAACCATGGATTCACGCTCCACGAGAGTGTCCCAGATTGTGCTTGCAACGAGTGGTGAATGTTGTCAACAACCACAAAGTCACCAGCTTCTGTTACGTAGCCAATGTCTCCCAATCCCATCGGGCCGGTGGGACGGACAAAGAACGTGCTCGTTCCTAGCCAGCCTCGGTCAAAGAATGCAGCCCCAAGCATCGGAAGGCTGAGTTCGTCATAGCGACATTGGAGAATATCCAGGAGGTCGTCAGAGCTCGGCAGTCGCGGTAACGAGTCACACAAACTATATACTATCGACATTGCCGGGTTGCGGCTGTAGGATATGTTCCTGTTGTAAATAGTTAGCACTAACACAGTAATGCTCATGATAACATGTACTAACCTCGGAATGGATCCCCACATACTATTATAAACATCCGGCTAACATGTCGCGTTACCATGACTGGGGTCAACTCCACAATCTGCACAACTTACCTCATCTTCCTCTTCACATGATAACTCCCCCGCATATGTCAGCTTCCACTGACGTCGATAGTCGCCAGGTTGAACACTAACATAAAGACCTTTGGCCTTAAGCAGATTAGCTAGGGGTAGTTAAAACAATGACAGTTCACTACCAGAGCCAAATAACTGGAAGGAAAGCAGCCAGTTCTGAACTGCTGGAATTCAGTCAAGGCCTAATTATTGGTTCATTAAATAGCTGAATAAGAACCCAAAAACTTGGCATACGCTGAGAGATGTTCGCTGCTCTAACATGCGTTAGTTACATGCAACTTCATATTTGTGTGCAGCGACAAACCATATCATACATGCCATAAATTGCCTCTACCGGATTTGAAGTCAGTGTCCGCCAGAGCCAACTTCTTAAATTCTCAAGATGGTCACCGGGCATGTGATACACCTGAAATGGGATGCTGGCTGTGTCTCTGCTCCCTCCACAAGCTGCAATAAGTATGGGCTCCTGTGAACGCTCGAAAGTCACCTCCTGGCGTTCTCTGCAACAAGCAAGGCTTACCGAACGTGTCGGTGATTATTGAGATTTTTCAGAAACTGAGGAATTGAGATAAGCACCCTAAGATCTCAAAAAAAGGCGCCGCCTTACAAGATCTGTCTTCCCGGGAGATGGCATACCGTAGTAGTTTTTCACCAACACTGTTCTATTATCATAACGTTTTGCCTTCTGCAGTTCAACTCTAACTGAACCGGCACTCGAGTGTCGTTGAGAACGTAGTGAGACTCGATATTGGCCGATTGTCTCGAAAACGACAATGTCATCGCTTGTGTAGGTGCGTATCTAGATTTCAATATCCATCAGCATGGGTGCACTTCGAGAAAAATCATTAATACGTGCATCTGGGTCGTCTATGGCTGAATCCCGGCAATGACTGAGATCTCCGAGACGCATGACCTGATTGTACATTGCGTTTACAACAACCTCCTGTGAACTCATCGCTCTTGTGATCTTTTCGAGCTGCAAAGCCATGTTTATTGAACCGGAAGTGGAGAGGTAAATATAGAGACTGGGCTCACTGCCATTGATGCATCCACACCCAACAGAAGCTATGTTCTCGGAGTGACAACTTTACATTTGTGTTTGTTATCCGCTCACCAGAATCGACCTCTGCGTGTCTGATAATCGCTTTTCCAGAATCATGATATCGAAATCACGATCTCCAGCGTTGAAAAAGGCTTTCACAGTTGACGAAGACGCTGCCCTTTTTACAACCTTGAGAACATCTTCTAATACCCTACCATTCCACCGGGATGCATAAATCTCCAACGCGAGATGACTTGAAGGCAGGAACATACACTTCAAACTCATCCAGTTTCGTCTTGAGTGCAGTTGGCGCAGCGTCCCACTTTCCATCCATATTTTCCGCAATGCTGACCAGACAGTCTGCGATGAAGTGGCCCAAGTATTGCAGTCGTGCCGTGTTCCTCTTGGAGATCTGCGAATGCAAACAAAGTTAGCAGACGACATGAACGCGCTGAGGTAAGATACCTGAACAGTTTGTATGATCACCATCGCCAGCTTGAAAGTGGCACTAAGCCCCGGAACGAGCGCAACTGTTCCTGATAAGCGGAGGAGATCGGTTGAGATGTCCATTTCGTGTAGTGTAACGCGGCAGAAAGGGTTGAAGGTCGATTCTGTGGCGGTCAGAGACTGGAGGAGTATAAGAGCCCAAGGAAGGCTGTGCAGAGAGTAGCGCTGGAAAGCAACGTGCCCAGCTTCGGAAGCCTATGCAACGCTGTGCCTTTCAATTTCGCCCTATCTGTCAGATCTAAGTTAGAGTTCGTGGACAAATTCTAATGATCCTATATGTCAAAATTAGAGACAGACAATCAAATAATCGAATGTCCATTTCGTGTAGTGTACCGTTGCGGAAAGGGTTGAAAGGTTGACTCTGGCGGTCACAGCTGGAGGAATATAAGAGCTGAAGGAAGATTATACTGTGAGTAGCGCTGATAATACACTGGATGCAACGTGCCCAGCTTCGGAGGGCTATACAACGCTGTGCCGCTCGATTTCACCATATTTGTCAATTCTAGACTGGAGTTCGTGGACAAAATTTAATACCCAATTGTAGTAAAGAGAAATGAACATCTCAATATGAGGTCCCGTCCGCTTCAAGCCATGTCCGACCGGTATCTTATGACCTAGCCTGATCACTGTCTGAGATTTCGATAAAATATCAGCACAGCATCCAAGGTGGTAGGAAGTTCGATTTACTAGAAAGCTGTTAGGCGTCTTTAACCGAGAAATCGCAAAAGCTATGCGATTTATCAGCAAGGTAGGTTGTAGAAATGAGAGAACTTGGCTGTGCGATACAATAGTGAGATGGCTTCAGAAAATAAGAGAACCCGCGCAGCAAGATGTGGGCGCCAGCGCATATTCGTTTATTTAGGAAAGGCAGGGAGAAAAGGCAGGGATCACCCAACACACAATCGTGGAGAGAGAGAAAGAGAGAGCAAGACGTCCAAGCATCCTAGCAGTCGTAATCGATGCTTAGAAGGGAAGAAAATCAAGACGAACTTTGATCACATCCGCGTGAGACTGGTGCACTTCGTTACCAGGTCTTGCCAGTATCGACTGAGATCCAATTGCTTAATAGCTTTCTCGAATAAATGTAAAAATATAACCGAAAAAATACCACAAACTCAAAACTGCCAGGGAATAACGCGAAATTCCACTTATGACCTGAAGACTGTTACCGTAAGATTGTAAAGATGGTAATTCTAAAGGCAAGGAAAATGAGCAAATGAAAGAACATTATGCAGCGAGGCAGTAGAAAAGTCGGGGGACAAGAACCCGCAATAGCCCACAGTGACAGCGGGCGTCGGTGGGTGACGAATGTCTACGAAAGGCTAGACCACGCCAGTGGCTTTGGTGGAAAGAATGCAGCAGCCAGTAGCTTGCTCTTGTCCGCATTTGTCTCAGCCATCCATGTCACCCCACCCATGCTGCTGCCCTTCAGTGTCGGTACCCTGGACTTGCCATCGTCTGATGCAGGGTTGGACAGTTGGTCATCAATACCTTCCAGATAGTCTGTCCAGTGTTGCGCCTTTGCCTTTTTTATTGCCTCGCCATACTCTTTGCTGATCTTGCAATGTTCCTGATGAGAAGGGTGGTCAGCAATCGCACGATGAAGGTATGATACATTGTTGATTTTATTCTTAGCCTTTTTGAGCATTGTAAGCTCCCTGTTCCACCAGTGACATGAGTGCGGCACCGGCTTGGAGAGTGGCACTGCTTTGTTGATTGCCTCCTGAATGGCAGATGTCAGCACACTGACAGCTTCGTTGAACTCTTCTATTGTGTCTAGCTCCTTTGGCTCTGGCACTGCCTCCAACTGTTCTTCCAGCTGTTCCCTGAACTGCTCCCAGTCAGCCATCCTGTAGTTCCAGAATGGGGCTGGCAGGTTGTGCATCGCCTCTAGGTTGAGCACTGTGATGATTGGCACGTGGTCTGTACCTGGCCCTTGCAGCTTGGGGCTAGTATCACATGTAACCACTGTCTCAGCTACATTGTCAGTACAGAACACGTTGTCAACCTGAGTCCAGTTCTTGGTGGCCATTGACTGCAGCGTTGGCATTCATTTTGGTAGTGTCATTACCATGTTATAGTCTGCTAATAACGAGATGAGCACTTCTGCATCCCTGGTTGCTGCCGCTGTGAATAGATGGTGATTCAGTATTGACTAGAATAACTGATCTTTTTACAGAGCCATCAGTAAGGTGGGAAGTGGGATAGATCACATGCCAATTGTGGTTTGCCTTGGTGTTGCCTAGGGTGTCAATGTAGGGTTCTTGCGAGAGAATGATGTCCCACTCTTTGTGTAGAGCGGAATTGATGAGGTCGTAGTGGGCTTGGTCGGACTTGTTGAGATTTTGTTGGTATATCCTCAGTCTCTTTGGTGTGGGCTCTATGGTGTCAGACATTAGTTTCGGCCCATGGAGAGCAGCCCAATGTTACTGGTTGTGTCCCCCATCTGCTGGTGAGGCCTAGTTCAATTCTGTTGGCCAAGGTGACAGGGCTGGCCCGCTGGTGTGGGGACTGTGGCTGACCAGCATCTGTCGGTCCACGCTGACTGTGCCCAAAAGGGAGGGTCATCTGCTTAAGCTTACCTTTGTGGTGGGTGGCCGTCTGCCACCTTTCATCAGCAACAACAAGGGGGTCTGCTGTCAACCAGTGCGGCGGGAGGGTGGGTTTGGGCAGCTGTGATATGTGTGTCCAGGGTTCCTCCATGGGGAAAAATGGCATCTGATTCTCTAGAAGCCTGGCATTAATTTCCTCGCACTTATGAGCAAACGTGGGGCACAATCTATCCCAGCTAGCATGCCCGTCCATCTTGCAAGATGTGCATCGTAGTCTCTCTGCTTGGGTACAGGTCGAAGTCTTATGTCGGTCACCGCAGGTGCTGCAAGTGTTGAATTGCTGTGGGCACATGTATGATAGATGGTTCCACCCCTGGCATTTGAGACACCTGGTGGGCTCCTTTTTTCACTTCTCTGCATATACTCGCTTTGACAAATTATTAGCCCATTAGTCAGTACCTTGTTAGCCACCTCAGGGCTGGTGAATGTGACGAGTGCATGACCGCAAGTTTGACTTTCAGCTCGGCGATGTGCAGGTTTAAGCCACCTCACCTTGTCAATTGCACCGCAGGGAAGTTTGTTGTAACCCTCTATGGTCCACAGCTCGTCGCTCCTGTCTGGCCTGAAGTGGAGCGGGACAAATTGCAGCACGATCGGGAACAGCCTCGTCTTCATCTGGGCACCTGGTGCTATGTCTTTCGTGAACTGTATTCTGCATTGCACCTCGTTGATCCACTGTGCTGAGTCCTCACTCTCGAACTCAAAGAGGATCCCCCCATTGTTCAGCCACCTCACGCTGACGATCGTGTGGTCGGTGGAGTCACTCATGCTGCCCATTATCTCGTTGGCCCTTTTGGCCAAGGCCACGTTGTCCAGCTCCATCAGAACTTGCTCTCCCGGCTCCCCTGCGTTGACCAAGATCTGCCTCTGCTTCACTCCCTCTCGCGCACGGACCCTCGCATCACAACCCCACTTCACGGCTGTAGCATATGTCGCGGGCTGCATCTGTCCGCCAAAGGCGCTGTCACCACTCACAGGCGGGCTCACCAGGGTTTGTGCCGTAATCGCGTCGACTATTCTTTGCGCGGTGCCATCGCTCTCCGGTCTAAGCTCTTCCACGGTCCCCGCCAAACTATCGGTCAATGATCTAATTCTGGTTGCAGCGTCTCCTATCTTCTGTACGACTAGAGCAACGACCCCTTGCAAGCGCTCGTTGATATCAGTTACTATTGACACCACGGTCGAGCGGACCGCCAGGTCTGCGACCAGGGTGGAGATCGCCTTCATCCCCTCTTCTAGGGTCTTCGACATTCGGCAAGGTGGAGCAGTGGGGTGGCGAGGCTGTGGTATGTTATGGTCTGCCTTTCGGGAAGGAGCTTTTTAGAGAGAAGGAAGTCCTGTGCCGTCACTGGGCTATGTGCAAATGCGATTTGTTCAGTCTCGCTCCTACGGGTGTGCTGAGAGTCAGATCGCAGCCGTCGTTGTTGTGGCGTGTTCGCTGAGGCCGGACGCCCCCGACCGGTGGCAGCTGTAGTCGGGGCCACCATTTCGGGCGATCGCTGTATGTTGTATGGCTATATCAGTGTCTAATAGGATTCTATTAGGATTAACCAGTGGGATATTGTAATATGGGGTTTTTTTTGTTGTCTGATAGCGTGGGAATTTTTGTTGTGGATGTGGTGGCGGCTAAAGCGGAGTTCCTTGCTATTATTAGAATAATTCAGTGACAGTCTTGTCACGTGGGTGCACGCGTGGTGGCTTCCCTAATGCACCCGCCACAACCGTTTGGTTCAGTCTCTGCATCAACCCACGAATACACTTATACTTATACACATTTATGCTCTATGCTGTTCATGTGCTTTTATGGTCTGCTTCTGTCCGGTCCTGGCCCTGTGTCTTTCCGTTCGCACCATATGAATCTGCACAAGGGCTTGTCACCGTTTGAGCACCAAGTCTAGCTAGATCGCCACTGCTATCATGTCGCACTGATAGGTAGGAAGATGTGGTGATTAGGATCTATATTAACACGAGGCCTTTATCATTGAGAATAGCGAGGTTCGAGTTCAACAGCCACAAGAAATGGCTGTACGAAAGTGGAAACATTTTGGTAAGTGCAGAGACTGGGCGGTGATGGACATTGGGACTAAATGAGTGATGCTGCAGACCATATTAGCCTTCGAGAACCCTAACTTTGCGGTCTCGCATCCTACAAGCGCAATCATTGAAGATGTTGCGACTCATCAGGTGACACGGACACAGAGGACAGACATCTCGCTAAACAAGTCATGTGTGTTGGCAATATGGATTGCGCACGCCAGAGTCAGAAGGTCGGTAGAGTAGCAGCGAGGTTCATTGCGTCGTCGCCTGATTTGGAAATGGGTAGCTGAGATGTAGGTACAGATGAGATGGAATGCACTCTAGACTTGGAGGGTCAGTCGAATTCGGCGATGTCAACTATATTATCGCCATCTGATGCGCGCCGTGCGGCGTAGTGTCTAATTCCAATGACCATGTGGTTCAGACCTGAATGACAGCCACATGGGGTGCATTAATTTTGGCAGACTCTAGATCACACTGAATCATTGAAGCTGAAGAAGAACCCTGAACTTGGAGATGATTCATACCGAGACAGCGACTCATCTCGTCAAACAACCCCCATCAACAGAAAGATCGCATGTTACGCAGGGTTCTGTATCCATCGTTAACTTTCCATTCCAAAAGAGACGTCTGTAGAGTTATTTCCGCTGGGGATTCTCTCATAGGGTTAAGCTAATCCACAGACAGATACTGAAGATACTGTCGCAGGCTGGGTGATGTCAGAATATACAAGACAAACAAATACGGGGTCTAACTTGGAGAGTCATAGAGGTAGGTGAACGAGCGATTGACTTACCACGAAGAACGCTTCCCCGTACCCCAACAGTGCCGTCATCCGCCACAATACTGTAGCCATTGGCACCCATATTCTAACCATCCCCGAAGCCAGTTCTTTAAACCGACAACAATAGGTATAGTTGACCCCGGAATCCACCCTTTTCTCAGGATAATGCATCTAAAGTCCGCAGCGAGACGATACCACCAGAAAAAGTGGGAATGATAGATAAGGAGATGTCAACTTTGAATATCATGTAAGAGCTCTGCGGTATTGGGGAACATTGAATTCAATAAGGGATTGTGGAATGGAGCGATGTGGACATGAAATGAATCGTACCTTGGTGCTGGTATCCCACTGGCTTGTAAAGTATGGGCGCGTTCTAGACATACCAATGTGCCACGCTGTGGAGATGTGTTTGCACTAGAGCAAATGGAAATAATGATAAAATAACAATTGTTAGGTTGTTCCATTGGCG
>QMFG01002082.1:0-11281 GCA_003314545.1 Ramaria sp. MG151 | reverse complement strand
CGTTAGGTAGTCGTATATAGTTGTATCACTGGTAGAGGGGACCCTTAGACTTTTCTCTTTAAATCTCCCCTCTGCTAGTATCTGAGAGTGCTAGGAGGGTTGCCCTTACAAATTAATAACCATTGGAAATAGAGAACAAGGGATGGAGGAAAATTGTGAATAGAAAAAAGATTTAACGAACTAGAAATAAATCCTGAAACTTGTTTCCGAATTGCATGGCCCTTTGGATAGAGGAATCCTTGTGCTACTTCTTTAGACAACAACCCTGAGTGCCGGAGATGAATGCGTCAACATATTAAATCGTATACCCTGTCACCATAAGCTTTTGGAAGCATAGAATCGACCCTGACATTGAGTTCCTAGAATTAGATGGGGATAATGATGGGGATAGTGTAGATGCTTCTTTTTTTGAGAAAAGGGTAATGATAGGACCTGATCTGTCGGTTGGATCATTGTGATGTTATCAGGGTGAATCATGGTGTTAAAGGTGACGGAATATTGAATGGCACATGTGTGATGAAAATGTTGACAGTTTGGATTCCAAACAAACAATTCAGCAGGAAGTGGTTCGGAGGGTTCAGAAGATGAAGCAAGACACAAATCATGATTGTGACAGAATCCTACAGTAAAAGCAAATGGCTTTCGGAATGTCTGCGAATAGTTGCATAGTTCCAAAGAGATAAATCATCTGAAAGGATTCTATCTTGTGGATTGAATGAACCTTTCAGTCCATGTCAATCACAGCCAATGATCTCACATTCTTTTGAAGCGTTTTTAAACCAATGTAGATGAGTTTTAGAGTACTTACTTAGATGTGAAGTTGCTGTTCAAGGTAGTTCACGACGAGTTGGCAAGTTGGAGTAGAACAATCAAGTAGACGTACAATAATTGAACTAGGGAATATACATGTGAACGTGCTAGCTATATACCGAAGGTTTCAGAAGGGAGAGCGAATGGGAAAGAGTCCGTGAGGATCAGAAAGTAGCTAAGGTACATGTATACTAATTAAAGGCCATAGAAAACAAAGAACAAGGGTGGAAGGAAAATTGTGAATGAAGCAAAGGATAAACGGACTAACAACAACTCCTGAAATATGTTTCCGAATCACGTGGCTCTTTGGGTAGGGATAGCCATGTATAAATCTTTCGGAGGTTAAGTATGAGAGTCTAGAATGCTCATATCATTGAGCCTGATGATATGGAAGGTTATCGCAAGCTTTGATGAAATATGAATGACTCAATCAAATAAATTTGTGGAGAAAGATGGGGATAGTGATAGGGATAGTGATAGGGACAGTCAGGGTGGTTCTTTCTAAAAAAAGAGTATGATTGGACCTGACTAGTGATTGTTTCACTAATGGATAATGGGGCAATTCCGTAAATTGTTAGGTGAGGGTATTGTTGGGAGAAAGTGATGAGATCAAAGTAATGCTGCTTTGGGATTCGGAAAGGAGCTTTTCAGAGGGTTTGCTTCGGAAGGATAACGATAGAGGTAAGATGTCCATATTGTGATCATGACAGTAGTACAGAGTCTTCTTTACTCTATTTTTGTGATTTTTAAGCAATTTTTACCAGAATAAGCAATATTCTTGAGCAACATTTGGAAAGAATTCATTTTTTAGGTGATACCCAACACAAACCCAACTAAACACCTACTACCGCTGCACTACCAAACAAAACTATTATCCAAATCTACGATTACCTCCCATCACAAATGGAACAACAATCTCCTATATCACAATAACAACACCTTATCTACTTCAACCAGTCAAGGAGAGAGAGACACTGCCAGTATTTCATTTTCTTACTATCTCAAACTCAAACTCAATTTCTATTACTCCACATACCCATAACCTCCTTATCTTTCCAAGCTAATTCTAACTCTGTACTCTTAGGTAGTAAACTGCTATCTCACTATCTTTCCATACCAAATGTCCTATCTTCATTCAGATTCACCCCTATCCTCCCCCTTTCTTGAACAGATAATTAACAGTAAATCCCAGAATTCTCTCTAGCTACAATTGTATAAGTAGTAGTATTTATACTGCTCAAATAATGTAAGACTTGACATTTCCATTGCTCACACTTTATCAATATGCTGCACCAAACTGCCGGTCACCAACTATACAGCACAACACTCCAATTAATCACCTTCATCATTAAACCATTCTGCAACTTCAACACATCGCTCTGGAAACAAATTATATATATTTTAAATCCCTTTATCAGTCTCTTCATCAATACTTATGACTCTGTCTCCTTTCCTCCCCAATTCCCACAAGAATATCTTGCCACTTCAATAGAAGCTCTAGTGCAAAGGGGAATGTTGCCCACATGGGGAAGCACCCAAAGGTAAGGGAGACATTCTTGTTATACAAGAACCTCCCTGGGATACCAATGGGTTCCATTTGTTGAACGTCTACCAAATTTCTGTTAACAGGAATTAGATAGAAAGTAGAGTGTTTTTTATATACCAACTGAGCACATGAGGCCAAAGGGATGGATGAGACCATAATGCATCACTGTTTCTGACTTTCTGTTTGAATAAAAAGTAGATCAATGCATCAGCATTTGGACTGCATATTAACAGTCCAAAAACCCTTGACAAAAAAATATCTTTACCTCGAGAGCCAGGCTACTGTCAGGGGACAACCTGTTTTCACCAAGCCCTCCATCTCCAAGACCCCTACACATGCGAAGCACAAGTCCGAGGCGCGAGAACCTCGGTCCGGAACCTCGGGTCATTGACCCGAAGCCTCCAAGCACGAACCTGAAGTCTCGGGCCTCTAGTCCGAAACCTCGGACCACCCGAGACCTCGACCAACCTCGGGGTAGAACTCGAACATTTGATCCAAACCTTCGGCCCAACATCCGACCTTCGTCAGGGTCAAAGTGCCTTATGGGGATAGAAGTCGGGCAGGGTTGACAGCGCGTAGGAGTGCCCCTGGTTGGGCGTTAGGTAGTCGTATATAGTTTCTTCACTAGTAGCGGGGATCCCTAGACTTTTCTCTTTGGATTTCCCCTCTACTAGGTGAGAGTTCCTTCACTGTATTTTCTTATACATATATATATCTTTGGATTTCCCCTCTACTAGGTACCTACGGGCGCTAGGAGGGTTGCCCTTACAGCTACAACCTAATAAGAAAAGAGAATGGAATTTTTATTATATTTATTTTGTATTTTATTTGTATATTTGTTTGAGCTTTTTATTGAAGTTTCTTGAATACAAGTTTTAAGCGCTTGAGCGCTAATCTAAGCGGAAGTATATTGAGATGCAGGGGATGCGCTGATGCAGATGCAAATCGTCAGCACTTAAAGTTTGCATACTATAACACAAGCTTTGTAGATAGAGATATAGCTCAAACTTAACAAAAATGAGATAGCTTTTGAGTTCTATAGATCCTTTGAAATGAAAGCAAACGGCCGGTGACAATTTGCTGACAGTAGAGCAGTTCCAGAGATATAAAGCTAGAGATTCAGAATATGGGAGACTTTGTGGAGTTTTACTGCCTTGGATTGTATTGAGAAATACAAGCATATTTAAGGGAAATGCTAGCTAGTATGAGTCTCTTGTGGGTCAATGAGAAATAACAGGGTGATGGAGCAGTTCTGGGGTTGCAATCTACATGAGGGGTGAAATGCACAAAATTGGAACTAACTGCTATCTAAAGCACCTGAAACTGATCTGTGTGCTATTGGAACTACAAATCATATATACTACAATTTATCTTCAGCAGAAAGAAGAACAAGGAAAGTAAAGCGAAAACTTCTGAAACTTCATTTCGAAGCTTTAGGTGCTTGTTCCTAATGAAATGGAAGTGTTCAGCTTCACTCACAGATCAGTGACGATAGGGGCAAGTGAAAATGGTTAATCAATAGTTGTAAGGGCAACCCTCCTAGTGCCCATAGGTACCTAGTAGAGGGGAAATCCAAAGATATATATATGCATGGAAATACAGTAAAGGGAACTCTCACCTAGTAGAGGGGAAATCCTAAGAGAAAAGTCTAGGAATCCCCACTACTAGTGAAAAGACTATATACGACTACCTAATGCCCAACCAGGGGCACTCCTACGCGCTGTCAACCCTGCCCAACTTCTATCCCCATAAGGTGCTTCATCCCTGACGAAAGCCAGATGTTGGGCCAAGTGTTTGGGTCAGATGTTCGAGCCATACCCCAAAGTTGATTGAGGTCTCGGGTGGTCCGAGGTTTTGGACCAGAGGCCTGAGACTTTGGACTTGTAATAGGAGGCTTTGGGTCAAGGACCCAAGACTTCAGACCAAGGTTCTCATGCTTCGGACTTGTGCTTCGCATGTGTGAAGGTGTTTTGGATCCTGAGAATTAGACAAAACTTTGGTGTTTAATCTAATTGCTGAGACTTCAATTAGACCTTTGAGTTACTAGAGTGTATTAGTCACTAATAATTATTAGCTTCGGTATATTCCGTAAATGCTAAAAAATATCAAGTGACCGTGTGCAAATTTTAGCTGCGCACAGTCATGTCCTGTCACAACGATGCTCCATTTACCCAGTATCGTGGGAATAGTTATCTTAGCGAGCTTATATTTTAAGAAAGGTAGAAAAAAATTTTTTATTGAACTCTAATTATTATGAGTAACTAATAATACTCTAATGAGTAGCCAGGATGAATCGTTTTTTGTGATGGTCCATGGGCATGACAGGCAGGACAAAACAAACGCTGGGTTGCTGTCACGTGGTATTGTGGGAATAGTTATCTCTTAGCGCGCTTATATTTTAAGAAAGGTAGAAAAAAATTTTTATTGAACTCTAATTATTATGAGTAACTAATACTCTGATGAGTAGTCAGGAATATATTTTTTTTGTGGAGGTCCACGGGCATGACAGACAGGACAAAGTGAGTGGTGGTTGTCACGGGGTGTCGTGGGAATAGTTATCTCTTAGCGCGCTTATATTATAAGAAATGTAATAAATTTTATCGGACTCTAATAATTATGAGTAACTAATACACTCTACTCTGATGAGTAGTCAGGATATTTTTATTTTTATTTTTGTGGCGGTCCGCTGGCATGACAGGCAGGACAAAGCGAGTGGTGGTTGTCATGGGGTGTCATGGGAATAGTTATCTCTTAGTGCACTTATATAAGAAAGGTAATAAATTTTATCGGACGCTAATAATTATGAGCAACTAATACACTCTACTGATCACTTGTAACACAAACTATTTTAACAAAGAACCCAATTAAGAAATTATACTCCGGAATGCTCAATAATCAGTATTGCAATGCACTATTGGAAGTAGATTGTATATGAACACTCACGTAGCTGTGTTATAGTTTTTCTATAACTCTGCTAGTCTGTAACAAAAGTCTGTAGGTCCAGTTACTTTGCCAATATGTAGGAAAGTTACTTAGGACTTAGTGATTGCAGAATTGAATTAATAGTATAAGTGATTATACTATTGATTCAATTGCTTGCTAGATTTATATTCCACTCACCTATTCTGTATCTAGTTTTCTACTGTATTTGCTGTTTTTGTATTTGTGAATTTCTAGCCACTACTTCGGTAGTGAAGCTAATATAGCCGTGTTCTTCATAACACTAATGGCTTACTAATCAAGTCTTCGGACCTGATTACTCAAGCAGACTTCAGTCTAGCTTGGTTGAAGATGTGGGAACACACTTCTTAGGCTTTTTCAAGTTAAAATGTTGTTTTTCTCAAGGCAGGAGAAGCCCCTCCTTTTATACCTTGTGGAGCAAGGATCACTAATCTACAGGAACATTCTATCTATAAATAATATGGAAACTAGTAGAAGTTTATGGAATACTCTGGTACCTTCTAACCAATCAGATCTCCTGGCACTTGAATCACATGTTAGCAACAAGGTCATGTGTTGCATCAGCCAATCAAATCCTCTGGATCTTGGATCACATGTCACTTCCTGAGTCATGTTTGTAGTCATGACTCAGAAGTGCTGTCTTCCAATCAGAATCCCTGGATCTTGAGTCTAACTGAGTCATGTTTTATTCACATGACTCCATTTCTGGGCTTGGCTGGCCTTGCACAGCTTTTGCACTGCCATGCACATTTAGGTGTTGTCATGGTAACATGGCTGATTAATTGTTTGTGATCCAAACAATGAGTCAGCCTGTGTGGCACTTTTTGACTCTATTTCAATCTGAGCTGCTGGATCTGAAATGGAGCCATTCTGCCGGAGTTTGTGGGTGCCAGTTGATATTGGGAGCTGAGTGTGAGATGAAAGCGTTGCGCGCGTCGGAGTTTGAATTAGCGCGAGTGAATTACGAGTGAAGTGCCGGCCAGGGAAAATATATTTTGAAAGGCCGGAAAAATATCAGAAAAATCTGGAAAAATAGTCCATTTATAAGGAGATGTTTGGATGGTAGTACAGAGTCTTCTTTACTCTATTTCTGTGATTTTTAAGCAATTTTTACCAGAATAAGCAATATTCTTGAGTAACATTTGGAAAGAATTCATTTTTTAGGTGATCCCCAACAGAAGGTCTTAGAGGTGAAGGATTTAGTGAAGGCAGGTTGTCCCCTGACAATAGTTGGATTAAGTTTTGGAAGTGTTTTAGAGTTGCGTGAATGCCAATCACTGGCTATGTGAGCCCGTTCATGTCCGAATGCATGTATGCACTTGTTTGTGCTCACATGGGCTCAGGGATGTTTCGCTGGTTGATTCTAAAAATGTAAACAAAAGTTTTTCTAAGGTTAAAAGCCTTGAATTGGAGTCAGTCATGTTTTTTTGTGATTGTGTTCCTATTTTATTCTGTTCTAAAGGCAGCTCTACTGATCCATCAGATGGATTATGTAATCCAATGTTCGCAGGGTAGACAAATAATAATAACACAACCAAGGCTACCCGTGCAATCTGCGATGATCTTCTTTCCTTCTTTGATCATGCCAACTGTGAAATGTCCCATTTCCAAGAGAACACCACCAAGCTTATCCACCACATTGGCCATTTTGGTTCTCCGGCTCACAGTGAGATCAACAGCCATGATGGATGTGTTGTGGAATTTATTTGAGGCATATATATCTACTCACCTGAGATATCCAGATGGGCGCTAAAGTGCTAGATAGGAAGAGAAGGGAATATATACTAAATTCCCTAAGTCAATCTCATTCTCTCATTTTCAATTTATGGCTCATAATTTTCTATTCATATGATGAGCTTATGGACAAAGTTTCAAGAGCTAAGTCTTCATAGTTGTGTAGTTACTTATTATTAGTTCCCTGTTAGGGATGACCAGAAACTGTACAGTAGTGTGGGCAGGTGCAGGTGAACCCCTCAGTGTTTTTCTATCACTGAGGTGGTGAGTCTAACTGTTGTTTAGCTTTAACTTCAGTAGCTAATTTTCTTGGTAGATAATTCTGTCTACAGGCTTGAATTTTCAATTTCTTTATTTTATTTCCACCAAATATACACAACAGCATGTTCGTTGGCATCCCCTGCATGATAATTGTTCTAACAGACTCATGACGGTACACTGCACGGATGCATTGAACAAATAACCCAGGCTTAGACCGAGAGCGGAAGGTATCATCCTATGTGCTCACCAGACCAATTATGGTAATTGTTAACCTCTTGTCAGCATCAGTCAGCGGTGGCAGGTCATCGGTGAGCAATGCCATCGAGGTCCCTGGCACTTCCTTGCACGAATGAGGAAGTGGTAAACAGCTTGAAGTTTAAGATAGGAAGGGGGGTGCTGCAGGGCCTGAGTGACAGCAAAGAGGCCTGTAGGCAATATATCTACTGTTGGCAGTAAGGATGCATCAGAGATGGAATTCCAACGGGATATTTACTCAGTGCTTGTTGCATGATCTGGAGGGATCTTGAACAGCATTCCTCCAGCTTTTGGGACACGGACGTATTGAGCCTGGCCACTAGGTAATACTTGTGAGCCAAAGAGAAGCCAAAAATTACGTCTAGACCTGAACCTTACGCGACAAAAGCTGCACCAAATGAGGTGAAGGTCTGTATATGAATCAACGAGACATGCTGGAATTCGTAGCACGATGATGTGAACGGAGAAACAACATTGTCTCCAACTCTCAGTGTGGAATACGAGGTAGGACAACCAGATGTATCCACATTTGGCCCATAGCTTGAGCTTGTCAGAATCCAAATAATAGTGGTAAATGTTGTGGATGAATGTTGTGTTAGTAAATGTGTTCGGGAATATTCCTAATGTTAATAAAATGGTTTTGGAAAGTGAATAGAAATCCTACAGTAAAAGCGAATGGCTTTCGGAACATTTGCGAAAGAAGTGCATAGTTCCGAAGAGACAGAGATTCCAAAAGGATTCTATCTCATGGATCGAATGAACCTTGTAGTTCATGTCGATCACAACCAATGATTTTACATTCCTTGAAGTGGATCCAACTGGTAAAAGTGGAATTGGAGTGCTTACTCAAAAATTATAAAGTTGTTGTTGAAGGTGAGTTGGAGATGAGTTGGCAAGTGTGGGTAGAGAATCAAGTTGACATACGATAATTGAACTAGGGAACATACATGCGAATGTGCTAGCTATATATTGAACCATTCGGAAGGAAGAGCGAATGGGAATGAGTCCGTGATGGTTGGAAAGTAGCTAAGGCATATGTATACTAATTAAAGGCCATAGAAAACAAAGAACAAGGCAAGTAGGAAAATTGTGAATGCAGAAAAAAGATTAACGGACCATCAATAACTCTTGAAACATGTTTCCGAATCGCGTGGCTCTTCGGGTAGGGATAGCCATGCCTAAATCTTTCGGAGAGTAATTATGAGAGTCTAGAACGTTCATATCATTAAGCCTGATGATATGGCAAGTCATCGCAAGCTTTGAGTGAATATGAATAACTCAATTACCAATTCCCCGAAGGGAGAAGAGGTTTTTAGTTATATTGGACCCCCCCACATAATCTGCTGTTTGTTCTCACGGCCCATATCCCGTTCCCACGAATACACTTTATATAAGCCGTTCCCACAGTGTCGTTACAAGTTGTTTACTTTTCAATGTCCGACTCTAATGACCGTATCCTAGTATACATTCTTAATAACCTTCTGGGAAATCAAGTGTATACCCGGGGTCTTGCGACCTGAATGTGGATGCTGGGTTTAGGAATGGTTAGCATAAATAAATAGTGTTTTCAATTTGTGGGTGGATTGCAAAAAGTCAATCTCTCTACTTTGGATACTCGTGTATCCTGTTGCTTAATAATATAAACATTCACCCAATTCCTATTTTTCTCCTTCTCCTGTCACTCTTTTCTCTTGATCATCATTGGATCATATAGGTTGCTTATCATTTTACCAATTTGAGTTGTTAATTTTTTTAATCCGTTCTTGGTTAATGCAAGAGACCTGTATTAAGCTAAACCCTTAACCCTAATTACTTTGGTGCCGTAGGCTATGTGAAATAATGAAAGTCGTTTTCCTATGGCTGTTATTCAGTTTAGAAATAAATAATGAATAACCATGATTTTACCGTGTTGTTATCAGAGCATAGTACTTGGGATCAATAAAAAAAAATAAGAAGACATTCTTCTCTAGTTTTCCATAGAGCCAAGTCTAGTGGCTAGGCGTGTTAGTTTACAAAGTGAATGCTCAAGCATGTAAATATCAAAATGCATCAACTGCTTCTCCTCGTCTGTAAGCTTATCTTGTACACATGCATACAGATCTGTATATGCATCCGCACAATCTGTAGAAGTGCTGTCTTTTTCAATTAATCCAAGCCGTAGCATCTGTTTGTAAGACCCTCTGCTAATGCTGTGGATGATGTGACCTATTTCACGGGTTGTGGCCTGAGGTATAACTTTTGTATATGAAATATCAATCGCAATGGAGAATGCCGTTAAGGATTCAATCTGCGGAAATACCTTCCCTCTGAATGGAGTCATAATTAGCCATGCTTTATTGTTGAAGCAATAACTCACATTTTATCCCGTCGTCCTAAATAATCAAATAGATCAGTAAAACTTGTCATGTCCTTAAGCCAATCAACCCAATCTTGACAACTTTCCCAGTATTTAGGTACATTATCAAGCCCCCGTTGATTGTTTGGTGTTCCAAATGCTGCAGTGTCTGTTAAATACCCTCTCCAATTGTCTTGTTTTTCTTTTACTTCTTCTACATATTTTTGCCATGAAGACAAGCTGTCAAAGCGGTTGTGATGATTGTCACCCCCCTGAATAGGAGTGCGCTGAATAACCCACATGGCTTTTTCATGTAGTGTTCTGAATATGGCCCTTCCATGCCCCTCAGAATATGCCGTGACCTGGCTAGTTCCCGGAAAGGCAAAAATTGGTCTGTATTTGTTTTGATAAAGGCAATCAATGGAGGGTCGCTATGATTTGGAAGGGGTTGAGAAGCGATGGGTAGGACATAACGTAGAAATCGGCAGATGTATTGTGTCACATCTGCTACATTGTCTTTGAGTGGTCTCATAACTGTGCATGCACCAAAAGGGCACATGACTTCCCCAATCTTGGTGAGTAGTCTTCTCTCTTTTGAGTTTTTTTGAGTCAGCTGGTTGTGAGATAATGATTTTTCTAAAGTGATCATATGATCCATGCTGATCCGGTTAGATCTGGAAGTTAGAAGGTGTGATTTAGGGTGTAAAAACGCTTCCCACACTACATCCAGTAGTAGGATATCCACAGTTGTGATGTTCTTCAACAATATGTGGATGAACTGCCCCTGGCGTTTTGCAGTACTAGTGAAGTCGGGATAGTTCAGCCATTCCCCTACAACCTGTATCGTAGTGTCCAATACTTTGCGATGTAGTTGTGCCTCGCTTGGCCAGAGATGGGGAAGTTGCAAATCGTAGGTTTTGTTTGGCATTCGCTCGAAGGGTGTATAATGGCTTCGGTGTATTTTTAGGACTTTTGAGGCCCTGCGCTGTATGGTAATACTCAGCAGATGAATCAAATGATTGAATTTGATCAATTCCTACTTCAAAAAATTCCTTGATTAATTTCATTACGTCATGTATCCACATGGGATGATCAGGACATATGGCTTCATCGAATTGTACTTCACACTCTTGTCAACATGTGTCTTCCAACCACCACCAAGCATATCCACTGGCCAACATAACATGTTGTCGGTCAATGTAACTCTCTGCGCTTGAGTAAATTAGGTGTTGTTTGGTAGATCTCAACAAATCCCAGGTATTAAAGAAGGATCGTATAGTGCTGCCTTTCCATGGTGCGTATGATATTTTTGCACAGAATTCAGCTAAATCCTTCCTCATACCGTGAAAGGATTTGCCAAGGGTGTTATTGTATTTGCC
>QMFG01002071.1:0-11289 GCA_003314545.1 Ramaria sp. MG151 | reverse complement strand
AAGGGCCGGGGGCTTCGGTTCAGCGGTGGGGGTTCTGACACATGTCTCTGGTGGTATTTCAGTCCACTCCTTTGCCACCTGTCCCATAATTCATGTACTCCTTTGGGTGGTATGTCATATTGTTGGAGTTTGGCCTTGAGGTGTTGTCAGAGGTGTTCAATGGGGTTTAGATCAGGGGATTTGGCAGGCCACTTCATGGGAATGATATTGTTGTCAGAAAACCACTGGTCTGCCTTTTTTGAGGTATGTTTTGGATCATTGTCCTGTTTGAAGTATCACTTACCCTTAGCCATCTCCAAACTTTCAATGCTCTCCTCCACTCCCTCCTCCAAAATCTCACAATACTGCACTCCATCCATGTTCCCCTGCACCTCTATCAGCTTCCCCACCCCATTCCATCCCATACACTCCCATTGATCTAAAAATAAACAGAAAAATGTTTCCAAGGTTTTTGGCCTTGAATTGAGCTTTGTGTGATGTGAATGAGAGATATGTTTTTATTCTTTTGTTTTGATGCAACCCTGTGATTGTGTAAGAGAGGGTTCAAATATTCAATAACACTCTTACCTTATACTGGTGTGTAACATTGAAAATCAGAGAAAATAATAGAGGGTCAAAAAACTGCCCCAGTGAGTGATTATTTTGTTGTATTTATTGAGCAATGGGTTTTGATTGGACTCACATGAATTCTTAAGTTAGTAGATAGCCAACATGTTCTGGTATATCATGTGAAATTTTCAGAACGTTTACTGATGTCATTCCTTCACAAAATATCAATCCTTCTAAAATGCACAAGCATTAGGGCAGTTTTTTGACCCACTGTAATTATGTTGGCACCATAGGCACCATACTTGTGGAAGTGGGTCAATGCTTCACACAGCAGGACTGATCCCCCCCCCCCTCCCAGAAATTTCTCCTGTTTTCTCTTTGCATAGCTTAGACATTTTTGCTACCAAGCCAAGTATTTGGTTTTGGATGCCTTCAGAGTCACTAACAGCAGTGAATACTGCCACCAGAAGAGTAGAAGTTGATTAATAAATACTATGTTTGTATCAACACATGGGTTTTCATGATGCATTACCTTGATGATGGTGGGGTATATCCATGGACAATGCCAATGCCAAATCATAAAGACAGGTTCATATGGTGTACATTGTAAATATGTGGCACAACTAGAGCTGGAAATAAATGAAGCTAAGCATCCTATCATGAGATTTAGAAATAAATGGATTGTAAGAAAAAAAAAAATAGCTCTGCTCCTATTATGAGTTGAGATCTAAGTGCTACATCATATGTGTTTGAAAATTCATGCCACAGAAGCTTATACTTGCTGCTGTCCAACATACACATGCTTATAGGTATAGATATGATAATTCCAACTACATAGTTTTCACATGTACATAATTAAATAGGGCAGGTTATATACTAGCAAATATATTGAGACAGATGAAAATTAATAAGAAATTAAATGGAAATTTTTATTTATTTTATTTGGTTTTTATTTGATTTATTTTGAGCTTTTCTTCAAGTCTGCTTGAGGCAATCTTTAAGCACCTAAAAGATAATCTAACCAAGATGTGTATTCTAGCATGGGGGATGCGCTGATGCGGGAGCATGTCAGAATCCAATTATTAAAGAGAAGTGTTATGGATGAATGCATTGTTAGCAATAACGTTAGAAAATGTTTTCACATAAAGAAAATGGTATTCGAAAGTGAAGGGTAATCCTACAGTAAAAGTGAAGGGCTTTCGGAATGTTTGCGAAGAGGTGCATAATTCTGAAGAGATAGATATTCTGAAAGGACACTATCTCGTGGATCAGATGAACTGTTTAGTTCATGCCGATCACACCCAATGAGATTACATTCTTTCGAAGTGTAATCAAATCCAAATTGATGAGTTTTATAGGACTTACTTCGAAGTGAAGTTGTTCTTCAAGATTGTTCACGACGAATTGTTAAGCCAAGTAGATCAATCAAGTAGACGTACAATAATTGAACTAGAGAGCATACATGCAAATGTGCTACTTATATACTGGGACGTTTGGAGGCAAGAGCGAATGGGTAGTAGTCCGTTAAGGATCGGAAAAATAGCTAAGGTACATGTATGCTAGTTAATGACCATAGAAAATAGAGAACAAGGGTGGGGTGAAAATTGTGAATAAGAAAAAGATTTAACGAACTAGGAATAAGTCCTGAAATCTGTTTCTGAATTGTATGTCGTTTTGGATAGACAAACTCTTGTTTCACTTCCTTAAACGACAACCCTGAGTGTCAGGGATGAACGCGTCAACATATTGAATTATATGTCTTGTCACCATAAGCTTTTAGAAGCATAGAATCGACCCTGCTATTGAGTTCCTAGAAATAGATGGGGATAGTGATGGGGATAGTGTGGATGCTTCTTTTCTGAGGAAAGGCTAATAATAGAACCTGATCTCTTGCTTGGGTCCTTGTGATGTTGCTAGGACGATTCAAGGTGTTAAGGGTGACGAAGTGTTGAACGGTTCATGTGTGATGAGTTTGGCGACAATTCGGGTTCTGAAGAATCGATTTGGAAACATGATGTTTGGGTGGTTCGGAAGGCGGAGTAGACCATAAATCATGATCGTGACAGAGCAAAGTATCAGCGCTTAAAGTTCGCGTACAGTGACGCAACTTGTAGATAGAGAGATAACAGTAACTTAGCAGTTTTGAGATAACTACTGGGTCCAATAGATCACTTGAAATGATGACGAATGGCCAGTGATGATTCGTTAACAAAGCAAGGGTTGTGGAGATATCAAGCAAAGAGATAGAGAATATGCCAGAGATGTGGAGGTTATACTGCCTTAGATTCTGATGAGAATTACAAGCATGCTTATAGGGAGAGCTAGCTAATAATTGTCCTTTGTGTTTCCAAGAGAAATAATGGGGTGATGGAGTGATTCTGGGGTTGCAGTCTACATGAGGGGAGGAATGCACAAGAAATGTACTAAAACCTATCTGAGACATCTGAAACTGATCCTGATCTTGTGGGAAGTATAGATCATATGTTTAACAATCATATTCAATAGAAAGAACAAGAGAAAAGATGAAAGAAAATTGTGAAACTCCACTTTGAAGCTCTGGGCACTTGTTTAAATGAAATCGAAGCGATCGGCTTCATTCGGGGATCGGTGATGATAGGGGTGGTTGGAAATAGAAGTTGGATAGTCGTATGAGTGTTTGGAAGTGTTTCAGAGCAATGTGAGGCTCGATCGGTGGCTATTGAAGCCCGCAAAGCACATATATGCGCACGTTTGTCCCTGCATAGCCTCGGGGATTGTTCGCTGGATAACCCTGAAGATGTAAACAGAGTATACTCTAAAGCCTGAGGCTTTGAGTTGACATTAATAGTATTTTTATACTGTTTTTGTGTTTTTATTCTAGGTGGTGCCTCTGATGCATCAGTAGATTATGTAATGTTCACGTGGTAGATAGATAAATAATAACAAAAATGTACCATGTGATTTATATTTGTATGATCAGTAGTCTTTACTAATCATCTATTACTGTACTTGTATTTTCTATAATTGTTACACACCATTGGAATGGTTGGTGAATGTGTAACAAGTTGCTGTTTAAATAGTGCGCACAGACTAACGCTAGATGACCTGGCATAGTGACCTTTTGGCCCAGTTGGAAGAACACATCACTGTGGGAATTTTTTGCCTTTCACAATAATGAGGTTAATCCTTTTTATACACAACTAGTTAAGCACAAATATTTGAGGTTGTAGATGCTCTTCTAACAATATCCAGCTCATTTAATCTCCCATGATACATGCAGCTTCTTCCAGTTTGTATACCATCATAGTACCAAACTTCTAGATTGGTGTCTATAATGTGTGATATCCAGTGATTGGCTGAGTTATCAAAGTAAATGATACCTGCCAATCTCAATGCATGTTGGGATCCATCTGTGAGAATGACAGTAAAAGTGTCAGGGATTTTGATATTGAAGGCATTTGATGTCTGAAATACAATTACAGGTGGTGCATTGGTATATGATTTCTTACTCATGACATTAGCAAAGCAAAATCTATGAGTACATCTTTGTCTCTGGCATTCACATTGCAAAACATCCCACCATTCCTGAACAGATTGAGACTGACAATTCTCATCCAAATGATTGGTCAAATAATATCCCAATTCCCAAGTGACAGTGCTGCAACTCATGACAAGTGAATAGTCTACATCCATGTTTGGCTGTTCATGTCCAGCAGCACATCAGCCATTAATATATGCAACACCAGTGTTTACCTTTAACATTGTTTCAGTTAATGTGTCAATTCCTAACATTTCTCTTCCATAATGAAAGGTGCACCTATCATCAGTATTAATCTCCATCTTGTATGATCCCTTGCATTGTCTAATGCAATCAATCCAGATTTGACATCTTGGAAATTGTTATGGAGTAGATCCCAATATTGATTAGTACAAGCATATGACAGATATGTTGGATCAGTATTTTCACACCAAATGGAATACAATATGGTAAACAATGCATCATATGCACAAGAATAGGATGTTGAGTCCCATATAGTACCTAAGGGTCCAACTGTGTCAGAACCCAACCGAAACCTCGGGCCTCTGGGCCCGAACCCCCGATCATCACGTTTCACCTATTCATACCTCATGTTTGATCTCTTCCCTTCATAGCTTACGACCCTGACCTCGGTCATTCGGTCACCGATCCCCAAACCCTCTCGTATATAAGTCACTCATTCATGTACATGATAATCAGTTCTGATATCGACTAAGATACCCAAATATATTCTATCTTTAATCTTTATGCTCCTTCATCCCCTTTGCTAAGGTCATGCCCGAACTTCGGGTGACCTCGGGCCTCATCCAAAATATGGGACAGGACTCTGAGCTGGCGCAGCACATAAGCTGAAGCCAAGTCCCACACAACCTGTTCGCCGAGCCTCGGCCCTCCTTGGAAACCCGACCCCAAACCTCGGTCAACTCTATCTTGAGTCCCAATCTTAACTCTGTGTCAGAACCCATCCCCGACCGATTCCCGAGACCTCAGGCCCCTGGGCCCGAGACCCCAACCGTCACGTTTCACCTAATTATACTTCATGTTTGATCTCTTCCCTTCATAACTTACAACCCTGACCTCGGTCATTCGGTCACCGATCTCTGAGCCCTCTCATATATAAATCGCTCATTCATGTACATGATAACCAGTTCTGATATCAACTAAGATACCCCAATACACCTTGCTTAATCTCTACGCTCCTTCGTCCCTTTCGTTAAGGTCACGCCCAAACTTTGGGTAACCTCGGGCCTCATCCAAAATACGGGACAGGACTCTGAACTGGCGCAGCACATAAGCTGAAGCCAAGTCCCATTCGACCTGCTCGCTGAGCCTCAGCCCCCCTCGGCCCCCTGACCCCGAACCTCGGTCGACTCTATATTGAGTCTCAACCTTCACTCTGCCTCCGCTAAGATTCAGTTCTTAACACTCTGCCTCCACTCCGATCCAGTTCTTAACAAACTGCCAAGTTTGCATTGGATTGAGTAGCAGGGGATGACAGGAGTACTTTTGTATCACTTTTGATTAAAGTTATACATCTTCCCTTATCTTTGCTGAGTTTACTTAGTGCAGTAGAACCTGCTGCTGGTGTGGCTAAAGGATCTTGGAGGTTAGGTTTGGGTTTCTTACAAGGTTGTATTGGCATACTACTTATCTTTTCATATAAGTGCCATTGCTCTTCTTCATAAGCTTCTTGGATTTCCATTGGGTGAAGGTCATCCCATTGAATTGCCTTATGCACCTTGCTAGGCATATAGTGTTTTCCTTTCCAGAATTGAAACTCAATGTAACAATATATTTCTACAATTTCCCTTAATAAATATAGGCAGTTGATTATTATACCTTAGTTTGGTGATATCATCAGGAAGTTCTTGTTCTCTGAACTCTTGTCTTAACCATCCTGTAGTCCCACCTTGGATTTTTGCTTGGACTTGCAATAGTACTGTACCTTCTGCAGAGGAGCCCCAAGACAGGACTGTGTAGTCTGACTGATGTGAGAAGCAGGTGCCCAGATGTACAACATTAATCGGTGTTGTTCAACCTTGAGAGCCATAGTCTGTCATTGCAAAGTTAGGTAATATTTGTACTTGTTGCCTGGAAACATTAAGCATTTCATCATTAGGTAGTTGACAACATATGTTATAGATGCATGTACAATGGGGACAACATTCAGCAGTAATGCTTGTAATTGTATTGTCTTAGGAGGTGATTTTGATTTGACAAACACAACATCCAAAACATTCTTGTCCTTGGTCAAGGAGGAGGATTTCCAACCTACTATGGTAGCTTCTGCTCCATTGGTTACACAGCATTCTGTAGCAATGTTTTGTTTGATTATCACAGGCATACCTTTACACAAAGATAGTATGCCTGGTACATGGCCGCTGACATCATGAGGAAGATTCCATAAGAGATCTTTTAGTCCAGGGCCCAGTAGGTTAGAAACATGTCTGGGATCCTGTTTGTTTATCCTTTTATGAGGTTGAGTTATGTGATCCTTGGGAGAGGAGGTAAAGGTATCCATAGAGTAGAAGTGATGCAGCTCCTGTTGGTTCTCACTAGCAAATTGTAGACATGCAAGCTTATTGAATTTATCTCTATATACCTTTAAACCTACTATAACAGATATGTTTCTAAATTTAGCTTGGTTTAATTTCATGTTCCTTTCTGTCCAATTAGCCACCAATTGGTTCAGGAAGTTTATATCAGCATTGGTACAGGCTCTGTACCTCATGTTTTCTAATACATGATATAGTTTGGCATCTTCTGGGGATTGTATACATTGGCACATGTTCTGTCAAAGAATGACAACTGTAGTAAGCTGATTCCAAGTAGCTTTTCCAATTGTAGCTTCTTGGATTTGGTTTGAAGTTCCTTGTACTGTTTTTGTTCCAAGGGAACTGCTATATAAAGGGTATCGAGATACAGGTGGTAACTGAGCAAAGTCACCTGCCAAGAAAGATGCTTGCTTATTAAGTACATGTCTTAAGCACCCACCATTGGCACTTCATCTAGTAACAGGTACTGAATATGTTGAACTCGTGTGCAGATTTGTGAAAATAAAGTGGGATTTAATTTACCCTTGTTTCTGGGATGTATACCTAGCAGCTTATGATAAGTAGTACCTCCTATCAGGGTGGCTGCAGAACCAGTAGGAGCAACAAGCTGGAACAAATGAGGTTGATTTCTCTTTTCAAAGAAATGTCCTAGAGCCTTGATGACTTGATATTTACCTGTTCCTGCCATACCACCAAGGTACATTCATAGTTGTACACCTGCAGGTTGTACAGCATGATTAGAAACCAAACAAAAAGCCCTTTCTTGGTCAGGTTTTAATCCAAAATATTTGACACATTCATCTTAGAATGTACTGCTCAGGGCCTGATTAAGTGGGTCATTTTTATTTATTTATTTTTAGTTAGATATGATGGAATTGATAAAGACAGTTCAGAATAAAGAGATGAATATATTGTAATGTAGAAACAGTATGTATAGATGGAGGGTGTTAAGAACTAGACCTTAGCAGAGGCAGAGTGAAGGTGGGGACTCAATATAGAGTCGACCGAGGTTCGGAGTCGGGGGGCCGAGGGGGGCCGAGGCTTGGCGAACGGGTCGAGTGGGACTTGGCTTCAGCTTATGTGCTGTGCCAGCTCAGAGTCCTGTCCCATATTTCGGACGAGGCCCGAGGTCACCCGAAGTTCGGGCGTGACCTTAGCAGAAGGGACGAAGGAGCGTAGAGATTAAGCAAGGTGTATTGGGGTATCTTAGTTGATATCAGAACTGATTATCATGTACATGAACGAATAGCTTATATACGGAGGGGTTCGGGGATCAGAGACCGGATGACCGAGGTCAGGGTCATAAGCTATGCAAAAGGAGATCAAACAGATGGGACGGATATGAAATGTGTTTGAGGTGAACGGGGACTTGGGCCCGAGGGGCCGGGGGCTTCAGTTCGGCGGTGGGGGTTCTGACAGAGGGAAATAGGATCAGTGTTGAGAAGTAATGAAACAACAAAAGTAAAGGGAATAAAGGAATGGAAGGAGTAACTACTGTTGTGGCGCTTGTAAATAGTTTAGGATATGTAAAAAAACTGAATAAACTATCAGTTTCACCTCAGTGTGAACAAGCACTGAGATATATAGCTACCTGAATAAACTATCAGTTTCTACAGGTTTTTCGTCAACTAATTATAAATAGAATAAGAAAGATCTTGGGACTCACCACCTCAGTGTGAACAAGCACTGAGGTGTTCATCCTTGAGCCTCTAACTATATATGCGGCTGGTTAACTAGCCTCGTGTCTTTGGCACGAGTTCCAGCCGCATGTTATCAATACTAATATTACTTATTCTATCTACCGCAGCGTGGATTGACCACGCCGCTGTTGCGGCCTATAGGCGCCCATGCAAGTTTGCTCCCGTGGGTCTACTTGCACCAACAACTACAAGATCCAGAGAAGTGGAATGCTGACTTTATTGGAGATCACAGTGCATCCACATATAGCACATCCCAATCACTCAAGCTGTTGGAATGATCAGTTGATGTGGTTAGAGCTGAGACCTCATGGAGGGCACTTTGGACCCAAGGTTGGGTTCTTGCATTGAAGCCATTATATGCTATATCTTGTTGTATGGTTGGCAGAGCACATTGTTGCTGGAAGAGTGCATGCCCTTCTTTTTCTACTTCAAGAATAGTCTTCCATTCTTTGCTTGAGTTAGATTTACCATTTTCAAAAGAATCTTTAATAGAAGGAAGCTTATCAAAACATTTGTCCAACCACCCACATGTTAGAGCAAGATGTTCAGTGGCTTGTCTTTCTTGATCTCTTCTTAAAGTTTTCATACCTCTTTGCATAAATTCATATACATCTTCCTGGTCTAAGTTGTCCTGCTCATATAGCTTATTTTCCATTGCAACAGTTCCCCAAGATCATCAGGAGTTACATCATCTATATAGAATGGTGGGTGGTTAACTGACTATTCTTCTTTCTTTGAGCATAGTAGTTATCTTGTGCATCTTTGCATTCATATTTGATTTGAAAAAACTTCTTGAGTTCTTCTTGTCTTTTTGTGAAGTTCTGATCTCTAAAAACATCATCCCATGACTGGTCCTTTTGTTTCAACAAATTGCCATTATGCCATGGAATGAATAGAGTTAACATTGTTGTACAGTAGTACTCACAATCACCTTTATGAGCACCTCCCAAAAAGTTTGGAACTAATGATTGATCTTTGCCTCATATCTTGATGTAATGAGTGTGTCTCTGAGGATGGCCCTCCAAAAACATGACATCTTCTAATTCAATTTCAGGGCCTAGTTCTGTTGAATCTATGTGTTTTCTTTTTTGGTTTTTTCAGCTGGAGTTTGGGAGGCTCAGGAAGTGGATATTCAGATTCAACAAATCCACCAGGATCACCTTGTCCTTCATCTTGTGTAATATTGGCATCTAAATCATCAGATACATTTGAAGATGAGACCTTTGGCTTTCCTTTAACCTTTTCAGCTTGACACATCCAGTCATATAATGATATTTCCTCATATAACTTTGGTCTGTGTGTATAATCAGTTATGGAGGAATATGCAACATATTTACCTTCAATCTGTTCCAGTACTATGGACTCAAATTCCTTTTGTATTATTGATTCAGGTTCAGATGTGTTTGGAGGAATGGGCCAAGCTGTCAGAATCCAAATATCAGTGATAAAAGTTGTAGATGAATGTGGTGTTAGTGATTCTGTTTGGAAATGTTTCTAATGATAATAGAATGGTATGCGAAAGTGAAGATAAATCCTACAGTAAAAGTGAATGGCTTTCGGAATGTTTGCAAACAAAATGCATAGTTCTGAAGAGATAGGAGTTCCGAAAGGATTCTATCTCGTAGATCGAATGAACTTTGCAGTCCATGTTGATCTCAGCCAATGATCTCACATTCTTTGAAGTGTGTTAAACCAATAAAAGTAGAATTGGAGTGCTTACTCAAATATGAGGTTGTTGTTCAAGATGATTTTAGGACAAGTTGGCAAATGTGAGTAGAAAAATCAAGTTGACATACAATAATTGAACTAGGGAATACACATGCGAATGTGCTAGCTATATATCAAAGGGTTCGGAAGAGAGAGTGAATGGGGAAGAGTTCATGAGGATCGGAAAATAGCTAAGGTACATGTATACTAATTAAAGGTCATAGAAAACAAAGAACAAGGGAGGTAGCAAAATTGTGAATGGTAGAAAAGATTGACAGACCATTAAGAGCTCTTGAAACATGTTTCTGAATCATGTGGCTCATCGGGTAGGGAAAACCATGTGCAAATCCTTCGGAAGGTGATCCTGTGGGTCTAGAACATTCATCTTATAAAGTCTGATGATAGGGAGTGTCATCGCAAGCTTCAATAGAATAGAAATAACTCGATCAATGAGTTCATTGGAAAAGATGGGGATAGTGATGGGGATAGTCCAGGTGCTTCTCTTCTAAAAAAGATTATGATTGGACCTGGTTATTGATTGTTTCACTAAACACTTCATGGAGTGATTCCTGAACTAGATTGGGTGACTGGATCAAACATGTGGGAAGAATTAGTCAAGAGTGGTTCGAAATTCCGAAGGGCATCTTCGGAGACGATCAGAAAGCCATACTTCGGTGTGATGACAGGGAGGTGTTTTAAAACACTATCGTGACACAAGCCTTAAGTACCTCTCTAACAAAGGGTCTCCAGTGAAAATTCCTGAATCTATGCGATGAGTAATGATCCGGTTGTTCCAGCAAATACATACAGGCCATAGGTGACCCTATTTCTATTTTGATTGTCATTGAGTTTACAATAGAGCAAAGCAACCTGTGAGCTTTTTCATGTCAGGTGTGTCACCACCTATCATTTCAGCCTGTCAATTAAATCACCATTGATGGTTTCAAATATCCCATATGTTTTCAGAGGGTTCTTAGTGATATAATCTGTCACATAAGCTATCACAACTTTGATAGCTGTAAGGTAGAAGTCACTAGGAACGGGCACCCCCTTACATAAGCGTGAAGCTCATTTTCTTCAAAATCGCTACTAGATATTAGGAGAGGGATAAAACACAAATTTAGCTCCTAGAATATGTTTAGTATATTACTTGCTAAGACTTGTTGCAGAGACTTTAGAAAAAAAAACACAAAACTGAGTGACTAGTAGCAATTTTAAGGTCAAAATATCCAAAAAATAATTTTTTTTTTGTAATTCCCAC
>QMFG01002059.1:0-16994 GCA_003314545.1 Ramaria sp. MG151 | reverse complement strand
AGAGTACCTACCCTCCAGTTCCAACACAGTAGCATGTTTACGGATTGGAGTTGTGGCAGCACGCGCCACGCCCGCAATGCATATATATATATTCATTGTTGGCAATCCCCCTCGCAAAGCGGAAGCAGAAAAACCAGTAGCAAAAAAAAAAGTCCGGGTGTTTGCTCGCCCCGTTCCGCCAGTTGTTGAGCTGAAGTGGTCTCCCCGAAATCCGCGAAATCATGCTTTCTATTAACGGGTACTATAGCAAGAGTGTTCTTTCAACATATGTTTGTTGAACCAAGATTTCGGGCGCGGCGCGGTATTTAGTTTGAGGAGAGTTCCACCACACCCAAAATAGTATCGTTGGGCTTGTTTGGAGTTCTATTCCCTTTTGCTCTTTTACATCTTTTTTTTTTACATGCAGGGTGAGGTGGTCTCGGCCAAAACATTCTGGTGACAGCGTTGACGGCAACTATGTAGGGGATATGTTCATTCAATCCCTTTCAATCCCTTTACTGAAATCTGCAATTTTCAGCGCTGCGATTTATTTCCGGTTCAAAGCGGAATAGTCTTCTCGGTCTGCCAGGGGCTCCGCTGGCAATAAAACAACGCGCTACCGAATTGTGGTGTCTGGCAACAGCTTGTATGGGAGCTATATGGAGCCTGTATGTACCCTTTTAACAACTCCGATATAAGAATGCCTGCAATTTTGAGTACAGTGCCGCATTTATAGTTCAGGGCTCCTTCAGACCAAACGGAGTAATCTTTCCGTCGCCAGCGGTGCGCTACTGATATGCCAGTACCCTGCTGATGTTTGAAAAAAAAAAATCTGTGGGGTATGACCCACGGAAATGATTGTTTGCAGTCGTTTCGTCATCGAAACAGCACATGATGAAAATATTATTGAATTTGTTTTTAAAAGATATCCAGAACACAAACCAAACGTGACTAATTTTATTAGATATAATGAAATTTCTCGTTTCACATAGGATGAGCTGTCTCCGCCAAATTGTATTGTTTGGCAAACGCCTTTTAGGCAGCTATGTAAACCCTTACCGTGGTCGGTTGCGTGAGTCCCTACTGCGGTTTTCAACCCTGCGCAGTGAATATTTTGGCAATGGCTCCTCCAGATCAAAGATCAGAAGGCAATCATTTCGTCTAGGAGATACCACCGCTGACAATAACGCCTGCACAATCCAAGTCTCAGTGGGGGCAGCACGTAGCTTCCCTCCACACGATAATATCATTAGCGACCATGATTGGTATTAATTAAATGCCTCGCCTTGAGCCTAAACGTGATATGATTGTGGTCATCGACAGCATTGTGACAATACTAAGCAACCTTCATAGCCGTTGCAGCGCACATTCGGGTATTCCAAAGAAAGGATGTCCAAGGCAGCGATACAAAGGATGGTTGCTAAGGTATGGTAAAAGGAAGCCGGGAGTTGGCCAAAGCCGGCCAGGCTATCGAGCACGGCGTCACGGGTGGCTTACATGACAGAGGGATCGTCCGCATGTTTTGATTTCTGTCATTTTCACTTGTCGACTCAGGTTTTACTATGGCACTTGTTCTTCGAGGAAACGCAGCACAAATGCATATCAATATCAGTCACGGTGTTGAGGCCAGCAAGTCGAATAGGTACAAAGCTAGACAAGCAAAGGGTTAACATGAACCACCGAAATCCCAGGCTACAAAGAGACCGAGAGCATCTTGGACGAAACTCTCGAAGGTTTCCTCGCTTCCACACGCCTTGGAGCCAAATGCCCTCGCCTTCTCTGCGTTATTTTCCCACAAAGCAAGATGCTTGTAGAGTTTCTTCGTGCAAAATGCAATCACAATTGCTGTCGCCCATATGGCATCGTTATATTCGCCATATATCAGAGATGGAGCCGAATTACGAAGTGTCGACTCGTCAACACCCACCACCGAGGCTAACTCCCTTGATACGTAAGGGAACGAACCATCGGGGGACTGCAATCCGGCGAGTGTCAGAATCTCCCCTGGAAATGAGGCCATATGCTTCTCTGGGAACCCCAAAGGAACCCCTTGAGAATTTCTCGTAGGATCGCCGCGAACAGAGCTGCCGCGAAGAGGTTTCTTGAAGATAAATGACTGCACTTTGTTCAGCCATGACCTAGCGAAAGTGGTAATCGTGGCATAAAAAGGTGGAGGTGGTGCGGTGAAGATCATCGGACTGCCCCCTCGAGGATCGGGAATACAGAGGACCTCCTCCGGAAGAACTGATTCGGGCGAAGGCTTGTGGGCAAAAAAGTCGAACTGCCATCCAGGTCCTGTGGTTTCTGTATCGGGAGAATGTCTATAGGCTCCTGGCATCCCGCTGGTAGGACCCTGGGATTGTGTTTCTTCCGAGTCCGAGGAAGACCCACTGGTTGAACCTTTCTTAGAGGTATGGGATGTGCTTGATCCTGTAGGCGGATCCTTGGGAGAAGGTTTCGAGGATGACCCTCTGATCGAACCCTTCTTAGATGTATGAGATGGGGATGTGCTTGACCCTGTAGGGGGATCCTCAGCAGAAGGTTTTGAGGATGACCCTCTGATTGAACTCTTCTTGGAGGCACGAGTTGGAGGTGTGCTTGATCCTGTAGGCGGATCCTTAGAAGGTTTCGAAGATGACGACTGAATCCTCGTCCCAGACCCTGCTCGACTTCTGGTGCCGGATTTTCCATTAGTGTTGGATTGATTGCTATGCGTTCCACTAGCACGCCCATTTCTCGACCTCTGGTGGTGACTCGAGGATGTGGATGCCGAACTGCCCTTTTGCGAAGATTGGTGACAGCTATTTTTCGATTGCGAGTCTGAACGGTTTCTGCTCCTCCCATGCTCCGGCGGCTTGGATGACGGCAAAGGAGCTGCAACTGCTACGAACGCCGTCAATGAACTTGCTACCTGATACTGTGTACCTAGCTCGATAATATATTTCTCAACGACATTTCGTGTAGTTTTGGGACTCGGAGCTGTCAACTTTTGCAGCTCGAGGGGTTGCGCGTCGCCTCCCTCAACGTCCTGGATAAGTAGGTGTGCGGCAAGAGTATGGATTAGTGGAGGAATCTCTGTAGTTCCCCCCAACGCATTTGTTAAAGTCTCTGGAATATGATCCGAGGCTAGTTCAACCGGAACTTGATAGTTGAAAGTGGTTCCGTCTGCAAGGCCCAATCTGAGGGTCACTTCTGTCGGAACTTTGTTGCTTGGAATAATCGCTGTGACGAGGAGCCTCATCCCTGGTGAGAGAGCTCCAATTCGATGTGGTGCTTGCCGGACTTTTGACGCATGTCATAAGAAATGTTAATCACTTTTATTTCAAAACATCCCTATGAACATACCTTGACCGACAATGTCGTGGCCCCAGTCGATACTCATCTCCTTCACTTGCGGGGTCTCCATGGCTTTAACTAGTCGCATGGCTTTGAACGCCAATGGTTCACCTTCCACTGTCATCATGCATGATCCATTGCCAGCCGAGGCAAGTCGTTGACATAACTCTGTGGATGCACCACTACCCATTCCAAGTGTAAACACGCGGAGAGGAGCAGCGACAGAAGCCTGCGAGACAGCTATGCGGACAGCCTCGACCGCCGAGTTAGGGTCAGAGATCTTGTAAAGACCGATTTAAGTATGAATTTCATGACTCTTTGGGAACGTACTTGACCATCCGTGAGCACAAATACGCTTGTAGAAATATCCCATCTCCTCGATCGAAAAACGTGCATCAGTGCACCAAGTAATTGAGTCCCACCCATGTCAGCGCCCATAACACCAACATTCATCGTCTGTAAAGTGTCAAGGTCACCAAGCGGATGAATAACAACCATGGCAAATCCCATACCGCCTCATGGACATTGGCAGTCGTGTATAGCCTGCTCTGAGGCCACATCGGGACAAATGTACTCCCGAAGCTGTATATATTAAACAGTGAATTGGTGGACAGCTGTTTCAAAAGCAGTTGGAACGTCTGCTTGGCGATGCCGATTCCGGTCATATTTGAATCCCTGCTTAATGAGCAGCCCATGCTTCCGGACCTGTCAATTACAAAGATACATTCCTGCACCGTCCGTATATTCAAGTCGAACTGAGGGATAATAGTGAGTGCAAGAGCCGTTGTTGGGCCAACCATAGAACGCAATCTGTTTTTCCCACGAGACAGTTGCTCGGCAAAGCAGCGTGGTCTACCAAGTCCATAAGCACGCACAGTCAGCAAGAAATCTTTTTGAAGGTCAGAGTGCACCGAAGAAAAACGTTTACGAGCAAAATGGCGAGAGCGTCGTGCGCCAGTGGAACCTAGAGATGTTGGAACTGGCAAATCAACTAATGGTGAATGGTTCCAGGACGTGGCTTCAAGAATATCTCCAGGCATATTTATGTCGACAGTGATGCTCAATGGGGCGCTATGAAACGTCTCACGAGAGAGCACGGAATTTGCCGGCGCACCATAGCGAAAACGAACATGCGATGAAAGCTGGAAGCGAACGCTATCTGTTTCATCATCCTCGGAAAGGTCTACAACATACTGAATGGGGGACGTAAGATGATTTGGAGGAGTCAGAAATGGACGACTTACTGAAAGCAAAACTGTAACATTTGTGTTCGGTGGCATTGAGCCTATGGACACGACAAACACTAGACGATCAACAGTGGTCAGCCATAAAGAAAACATCAACGTTTTGACTCTGGCTTCGTCATATCCTCTCGCTCGCTAGAGGACAGAATGTCCGGAAATCGAAGGGAAGAAGGTCCATACCATCTTGGCGACACTGCTCGAGAAGACCAGCTAGCAATCCGTTTTCGAGAGCTTCCTGATAATCTTCTTTGGCTCGTGAAAGCTCTTTAACAACTCCTTTGAGCCGGACCCCATTGTTTGTTTTCATTTCAAATCCGCATACTGCCGCGCGTGCTGGTACAGGAAACACGTAGAAGGCTTCGGAAAGGACATCAGGTCCGTGGTGCGAGTACTCTTGAGAAAGGATGACGCGGGCAGAAACGTCGACAATGTAGACGTGCACATCGAGCTTGTCCAGTGGCAGGTACGTCGCCTTGCTCTGGTCTGCGGTGGACACGATACCTGAGTTGAAGAAATGTGTAGGGACTGCCATTGAGGAGTTCAAGTGTACTCAGGAGTTCGACCAAGTATGGCATTGGAACTTGAAGGTATATATATCTTGGCTGCATTCAGGGCAGAAGGGCAGACGGACATCGCATCCTGGGTAATGAATTACAAGTGTTAACAGCAGGTTCAAGAATCAATCGATGAGCCGAGGCACTTCTAATTTCATGCTGTAACCTGAGGGTGCGGCTATGAAACAGCGTGCACATAACCACCTGGCAGCACGCTGTTAATGCGCTCGACTTTGACCAATCGAGTTGCCAGCTAAACAGAAAGAAAGCGGGATGCAGGAAGCAATGGTAATTCGAATTTGGAGAATTTTACCCACCATAAAAACCGCATTACATTGCATTGTTTGACAACGAGGAGACGAAGTCGAACCCAACAGAACAATGGATGGAATTCAATCGCCGCTAACTAAAATTTTGGACTCTGAATTTACGTAATTATGTCACCATCAATATAGTCACGTGACTTGAAGAAGATGACCAGTTGCTCGTCGCCTCACGCCGTAAGGCAGCGAAAGGCTCTGCCCACGGCCCCATACCCACAAATTTTAAATATAATAAGCTCAGAGCTAGCTGAAAACCCATCAACCTCTCAGTGCTGAATGCCTTCCACACCCACCCCGCAGGCCTCATCTCCCGCTGGTCGCGCTGGCAAGGGCAAGTCCGTACCGTATAAACCACAGGTGCCTTCTTCCCCACGTCGTACGCAGAGTTACACTCCACACAGTAGCCCAAATCACCGTGCCTCTGCTCGAGCTGTACCTACACGTCGCCACACCACGCAATCACAACCGGTCCGCTCGAGTCGCCCGCTCCCAGCTATTCCTGCACAGGCATCGAGACCCAATTCAACTCGTAAACGCACAACCACATCACCTAAGTCTCCCTCGCGGGGAGGGTCACATGTTTTGATCCCCGTGCCTATTCGTGCCAAGGATGCAGAAAGTCCTTCGTTTATTCGAGCTCCATCTGGACAGCATGTAGATTTTGTGGTGGGCCTCCCCTATTCACATCATTAATCCTCCATATGTATTTCTCATCTATATGTCAGTTCTCGCCGCCCAAGAAGAAAGGGCTAATTGGTCGACTCCTGGACAGTGTGGAATGGGGGGATTCACAGACGAACAAACCTTATCGGTACCGCACGCCAAACTCAAATCCTTCTTCATCTCGCCCTTTTTACAAGAAAATATTGTCATGAAACGCACAATCGGGGTTTGACCGGTGGTTTTCCGGTATAGAGGCATGGATATTTTACCTGACTTCCCTCTTTGTGACTTGGCCCTCTCGTATACATACTGTAAACCATAGCTATTCATTATACGATGGGACAAGCCTTTGTTGGAAAACTATGGGCGCAAACGATCATGGATGTTTCCAATGAATTTGAGCAAGAGCGGTTGAATGTAGACTCGGGTACTACAGAAGGACATGAGGTCTTAGGTCGCGAGCCGCGAGTCGCCAGCTCACAAGCACCCGCCCTTTGCTCCTTTGTCACAGCATGCCCTCACAAACGACGCACACTAAAGCTGGGGTATGGCTGTATGTGAATGATGAAGGTATCAGTCTCAGTTACCAATTGCCAAGGCTGAGCGCTCAAGAAAGTAAAAGAAGGCAGGGACTAGCTAACAGTGTCCTTGTCAACTGAAGAAATCCGAAGGCTATGTGAAATTGATTGAGACAACACCTAAGCTTGGAGATGAGATCATTCCACGAGAACTTACTATTGGCAGTGTGGCGCAGCCATTCTATCAGTCTCCTCAAAGCTTATCCTCTATGGGAAGATGATTCTGCGTACTATGTAAATATTGATGAGCTAGGAGATGGTTATAGTAACAACGGGCGAGGCAACGACCCTCCATTGTTGTAAGCTTTGTGAAGAAGTTTCATGTGCACGCCTATAGGATATGCATCGTCTTAAAGGGACGACAATCGTCTCTCCACGGCATGGTTTACAACGGAACTGGAGTGTCCGATACTGGTGCGACGCCATGAGGTCACAACGTGTTGCGTGCCTCTACACTCGCTTCGGGCGCTGACTGTCAAAAAATGAGTTTTAATGAAGGAGATATCGTCGCCTTCGAGCTACGATGTCAACTCGATACGTCCTTCGGGGATGATTTGAGCGTGTCTCTAGCTATCCAAGTTGCAGTGCAGGGTGACGATAACGACGAACTTTTATCGAGAGGGATAATGTCCATTTAAAGCTCTTTCCGTTAAACCTTGTGTCGAAACTGGTGCGCTACGCCGTTGTGGCATGGCTTAGCTTCTATGGTCACCTCGTCGGTCGACTTGAGGAAACCATGAGGTAAAGCAGAACGGCACCGAGCGGCATAGCCACATTTAATACTCCGCAGGGTATGGAGGCTAATGCCGAGAAACTGCCGCCCCTCAGCGTCATAGACGGCTTGCCTCGGAAGGTAACCTGGCACCATCGTGGGAAACCGGTTACTTCCCTTATAGAATCCTTAAATACTTCCGCCGCAACCAGCTGGCTTCAAAGCGACTCTACACCCGCAAACTCCTCACTCCTCCCTCTGCCCACCACCACCCGCTGCACTCACGAGATGAAACCTGGGACGATTGCAAAATGGCTTGCGGAGAATGCTAACGCCCCCCCGCCCCCGGCGACCCCAGCAGGTCTGCCCGATGATACCGTTTCCACTGTATACCCAGAATCCTCAGTATCTAACCCATATGCCTCTCGCTACACTGGCAATCGACATCGTTCGATTCCTTTTGCTCGGGGCACACATCCTCAACCTTCATATGTCGAGCGACGGCCATTGTCAGCGCAAGCACATCATCGCGACCATCATCAACCTATCTACGTCGCCCCACCCTCAAGACCCAGACACAACTCTTTTTCTGCAGATTCGCGATATGTTCCTTCGCAGCCGCAGCCGTTTACATATACGTACACACAGCCGCAGGCAAATCAGACGTACTATGCGCCAGCCTCGGCGCACCACGTTAGGACTCAGAGCTCCAGCCGTGATGCGCCACACCGTTCGCAGTCGACACCTCAATATAGAGTCGTCTCCAGCAGTCCGAACAGAGCGGATGTTTCGGTACGCATTATGATACGTCATTTGTTATGCGGCGTTCCCGTATTTATTATATTCATATTTCTTAGCGTTCGCACGACTCCCACCAATACCCGGCACGCACATACCATTCCACTCCGACCATAACACTTCAAACACGCTCCTCGTCTGTCAAAAAGCAACCATTCTTGCGCCGCATATTTGGAGGCATTGATTGGGGTTCAGCACCGACGAAATCTTCCAGCCAGCATCACCGCAACTCCTCCCGCTCATCATCCAAGTCCAAGTCACATTCACATTCTAGGTCATCAGATCGCGACCGCGAGGCCAGCTATAGGCCTTCGTCAGGGAGAGCACACTCAGACGCTATCGTATATGTTCGGTATTAGCCTACGTCTCCTATTCTTTTTTCTTTTTCTTCCAGGATATACGTGGTTATTATAGATGCCTTTGAATTCCATACTTTCTTTGACACTCCTTTTTGACGCTCCCCCCCTTTTGTCAACTATCCCACTGTTTCTGGTTATTGCTATGATGTTGCTCAAGATCGCAAAGACGATTCCTGCACCACCCAATTTCCAATTCATCATTATGATACCCTTACGTCAGTCAATGAGTAGTCCACGATTTGTCATGTATTTTTTCTTACTCTCCAATCATAACGTTGGTTTAAATCCCCTGATTGACTTCATGTGAAATCTGTGCCAGCTAATGCAATGATCACACGTCATTCTCCAAATACCAACGACACCGTCTTGTTGCCATTCGATGAATGACGTGGAGTGAGATAGCTTCTTTCTTTACAGGATAGGTCCCTGGCTTTACGGTTCGTCACCGCTTGGCGCCAGTACAATAGCCCTGCAGTATATTAGCTGGTGGCTTGATACTCCTGAATGCCCTGAAGTGTGAAAGTCAACAGAAAATTGGGCAGTGCTGAGCTTTACAGCCATATGTGAACAGTGTTTATCACCGATCGTTAAGCACTACGTCAGACTTTTTTACGAAAGCGTCTGATACATGAAACGGATATTCCAATGCCTAACCTACATAATATAACAAAATTTATGGTGCACAGATAGAATAAAAATAGTCCATGGAACGGCGAAGAGCGCTTATCATCGCTGCAGATTCCCCTCCTTGGCACAAAAAAAAAAAGCGCTTCATCAGCATGAGAAGTGGTAGGTCTCGTGAATTAGCATGCGTCTTAGTCGCGAGAGATAGGATAATAATAGGACTCACACAAGGGAATAATCAGGGATGCGGAAAGGATTTGGCTTCAGGGAACTGAACCCAGGTAAATTATGGCAACTTCGAAGCAAGTAGGGTCTTTGATGAATATTTCCCAGATACACCCCTGGCCAGATTACGATAAGGTAGTGTGTGACCGATCCATGTGAATAACATTAAATGGCGAAATTTTGACACAGCTTATCAGATATAAAGGTACTGGCGTGGAGTATATCTGAGAATAAGTTGAACCATGTGACGTAGATCTGCTACTTGACCAGCCTTCGAGGTAAGATGGTGCTCCATATTCCCCTGGCACTGGACACACCAACAATGGCGTCACAGATCACGGGACAATCCCGGAGCCGAAAGGAAGTTGTTTTGATGTGCTGCAATATCGTACAGGGTCAGCGGAACGCGAAGACGTCGAAAAAAAACAAGGGGAAGGTCCTCTTTGAGAATAGGTCAGTGTATCTACTCCATAGTAGGCTATATATTCTGATAAATGGGCGTGGGCACCACTGTGCTGTTACGGGAAGTGGGTACAGGGTGGTGGGCATAGGGTATGCTACTAAATGGACGACAGTTGGCTCGACGTATTAGGTTAAGCAAAATACTGACGTACCTTGGGGAGGGAAGAGGATGATTTGGTCGGTTGGCAAGACCGCTGCCGTGGCAAGAAGTTACACCAAAGGGAGCCATTGCCCAACGTGAGTGAAGAATTGAGAGGGACTGTTTCGAGACCGAGAAAGGGAGGGAAAAGAGAGAGAGAGGGAGAGAGAGAAGAGCAGGAAAAATAAAATGTCGACTAGCGTGGGGTCTCGCCAAGAATTTGGATATTCCGATATTCCACCCACCAGCTAATCAACGCTTTGCTGAAAACTATAACATTATGAACATTACCGATAATTTCAGGCTGCTGCAGTCGTTGCCCATAGAGACGTGTACGCACATCACAGAACACGCGTGTTATTCAGGGCGTTCAGGGAAAGAACAAAGGTCTACTGCTGCCAGCATTTGATCGGAGTTGTCCGAAATTCCGACGGAGTGAACCGCTGCACTTGTGCTTCACTTTTCGGAAGGAAGGCGATTATAAGATGTCCATACACCTCGGACTAACAATTCCCTTTGTTGAGGGGTTTAGAAGTGATTTCAAGCCGCCGAACGGCGGTGGCAAGTTTACTTACGATAAGTATACTTAGACTCAAAGCGGTCCCTGGAATGAAGCCCTGGTGGCCTCTTCGTTCTTATCCTTGTCACGTTGCATTTAAATGATGTTCGTCTTTTGACAACCTCTACTTTGGCAGCACCCTATTTCCCCCCAGGATCGCTACCTCCAAGTTGCACCATGAATGGTCTTTGGATCAACACTTTCTATGTGAATGCCCTCGATTTCGCTTTTATTGTTTCGATATTCTGGCTCCTCTTGAGATTCAGCAATATCGGCAGGAAAGATAGTCACTTACCCCCTGGCCCCCCAACCTTACCGATCATAGGGAATCTTCATCTGTTCCCGAAGAGATTATTACATCTCAAGTGAGCTCCATTATTTGATGCAGTGGAAGGATTTGCTGATCTCTAAATGTTTTTGAGGTTTACGGAGTGGGCCAAAATCTATGGTGACATATACTCTGCGAGTGATAAGCTCTTACCCAAATATACTCCCGCTAACAGCATAAAACTCGTAGGTTAAGCTTGGCCCTAATACGGCCATCATTCTCACAAGTCCTAGGCTTGTGAGAGAACTGTTGGACAAGCGCAGTGCCTCTAGTCCTGATCGTCCCTCGCACTACATGGCGGACGTGATCACTGGGGGTATGAACATTGCTCTATCAAAATTTGGTCATTCTCTTAAATCCTTAGGAATACTGGACAACTGACCTTATTTTTTCGTAGACACATATTGGAAACCTCTGAGACGCACTGTTCATAAGTTACTCACCCAGAAGGCCTGCGAGAGACACATGCCGATTCAAAGAATGGAAGCTACGCAGCTCATGTACGACCTACTCACGCGACCTGAGGTACGCCATATGAGAGTATTTTGAGGGATATCCTGCTGAAGTACCACGTATAATTCCACTAACTAGAAATTTTATACACACATCAGGCGCTATTCTACTTCTGTTATAACATCAATTGTTTTTGGAATACGCTGTCCTACTTATGAAACTCCTGTTGTAACAGAATTTTACCATGTGATGGAAATGTGGCAAATTGCGATGGAACCCAGTGCCCACCCTCCGGTGGACCTCATTCCCATTCTGCGGTACATACCAGAACGTTGGGCGTCATGGAAGACACTTTGTCGGAACGTTCGATCTCTACAGCGTAAATTGTACTTTGGACTCCTCGATCAATGCGAAGTCCGTATGGTTGAAGGCAAACGAAATGGCAGTTTCATGGAGGAGATTCTCGATAACAACGAGAAGCACTCTATGAACCGGGAACTATCCGGGTACGTACTCCCCCTTTGTTTCTAGCGTTTAATCAGTTGCAATTTCATATGGTATAAGGTATCTTGGCGGTGCTCTGCTCGAAGGCGGTTCGGAAACTACGTCGTTGTTTCTACAAAGTTTGATACAGGCTCTGGTTGTCTACCCTGAGGTTCAGAGGAAGGCCCATGAAGAAATAGATCGTGTTGTTGGATCGAAACGAGTGCCGAATTTCGATGATATCAAATATCTGCCATACGTTCAAGCTATTGTGAAGGAGGTAATTCTTGGCAATCAATTGCACGACTAGCAACTTCACTCATGAATGGATCCTAGACTCACCGTTTTCGCCCTGTAGCACCACTGGGACTTCCTCACGCATTACTTGCCGATGAAAAGGTGACGGTTTACTTACAGCGATATTAACGCAGAAATATGTGACTGATATCGTGAATTCAGATAAATGATTATATCATCCCTCGAGGAACAATTGTTTTCATGAACATTTGTAAGCTTACACGCTGAGGAGCATTTATTTTGAGAAATAACTGGAGATATTATCAAGGGGGGATGTCCCACGACGAAGAAGTCTACCACGAGCCTGAGGTTTTCAATCCAGATCGCTTCTTGACCTCAGAATATGGAACGAAAGCCAACGTAGACGACTTTGGCCGTCGGCATAACCTGGTATTTGGCAGCGGCAGGGTAAGAATCAGGATCTTTTCAGTCGACTGCTTTCAGATTCTTATCAAAATGCATGCAAGCGGATCTGTCCGGGTGTACGTTTTGCTCAGAATTCTATCGTAAGTACTAGTGCACGCTACGGATCTTCATATTAAACATATTTACAGTTTCTCAACACGATGAACCTGCTCTGGGGTTTCTACTTCACCGAGGCTGTGGACCCATCAACAAATACTCCCATAAAGATAGATCTTAACAATACTATTAAGGTATAATTGGTATAATTCAAATAAGCAACCTTCCTCGTTGCCTGACTATCCGATGGTTCGTTAGGGTCTCCTCTTGGGCCCTAGTCCCTTTTCATGCAGTATAAGGGCCAGGAGCGCAGTCCACGCTGAGCTGATCAAAAGTACATTCCAAGCAACTAAGAATGATTTCCTGCCGTATGAAACTGACTATTTACGTTTGAACCCGAGCAAATAGCAATTTTTCTCAGAGTCGATCAGAAAGATACGGCTACAAGACATCATACAACCCTTCTTTTTTTTCTGTTTTACGTAGTCTATGCCGCTCATTGTAGACTCTGTAGGGATACACCACTCTCACATTCGTGTTGAAAGATGCAATAATAGTAAAGGGGATGTGCTGTACGATCTACGCCTTAATAAATATAGACTGGGAAATATCAAGAGAAAGGTGCCTTTGTTTCATGAGGCTCAGTAAACTATTGGGGCCGAGAGAAGGTATTTTTGCAGATTCACAATGGTAGTGCTTGTTCTCTTGCAAGGTATCATGCAATAGTTTTCTGGGATGTTTTCCTTTACCTATGTGCTATAGGTGAGAAAGCACGTGAAAAAATTCACATACTGTCACATTTTCTGGCATACCAGATTTAATGGTTACTAGCTGTGCCGGCGGCCGAAGGCCGCTGCTACAGCATGGTGGCTTCGCCACAGGGCGAATCATTGCCATGCTCGGCCACTAGGGTGGATACTCACTGCACTCAGCTCCATGCAAGGGGGAAAATCTGTTGAATAATTGGGTGTGGAAATAGCAAAAAGGAAATAAAAATTTGAAGCTGTAGACAAAGATATCGCCTCAGTGATACAAAATACTAATATTCAGTAACTACCTGTGGACAAAAAATCTACCAAAACAGTTAGTTACTCATCACCCTTATGTCTAGCATGCATGACGGCCAATGAAACAGTGTACCACTATCTCTTCAAATGTATAGATATGTCAGTAGTCACTCCTCTCCTTCACCTTGTTTCACAATTTCCGCCCAGCCTCACCCCATTAGACATCAATCCAATTTTACTCCACCATAGTTGTCCCACTCCCATTCCCTACATAGCACAGGTGGCTTCTTTTAAGTATGCTTGTATTTCCAAGGGAAAGAACTTGGTCTTCAAACTCAACCCTTCTTGATCAGTGATTTCATCAGTCTCCATTCTCAGGAGTCAATCCTCCCTGGATCATTGCCTCCACAGTCTCCAAAAGGACTCAAGAAGTAAGTGCTAAGTTGTGTTACTGAGCCATTTCTTGCTGACTAGTACAGTTTGGAGGGCTCGTACAAATCTATCCCTCATACAGCACTTAAACACTCAGACAATATTACTGAGCCTGATTGACCGATTGAATCAATTTATCCCTGCATCAATCCTTGGATTACCAATCGCCAGGTCCTACCAGGTCCCACCGGAAAGACACAACTATCTTTCAAAACCAAATTATAAAAACATAAAATAGACAGATACTCCATTGATTTTTCTTATCAGAGTGGACTAGCAGAACGATGATTGAATAGTGAGAAGACCATGAAAGGTAACCTTTAAACTTCCTCGGGAACTAGTGCTGAAAGTAAGAAACGATCAGGAATGCTGTGCAACATGGTGAAGGAGCCATACTTTCATACCATCACATTAGCGATTTTCATCTGGAACATCGAGCCACCTTGGTGATCATTCAAAATATAAGAACGATACTCGCCACTTCCACCTTCTACGTGGTATAACATTTTGGTCTCAAGGCTTGACTCCGATATTCAAAATGGCGAGTGGAATATGTGTATGGACATTTCTGCAAGAATATTGTAATGTCAGAGTCAAAATCTGTTGATGACCACGTGTCCGAGCAGTCACGGTGCTTTTGATTACATTACCGACCGCACCAAGAGTGGCCGATTCTCACAGTACTGTACTATGCGGAAAAAACGTAGTCTTTCGCACATTGCGCTTCCGGATTTCAGACTCTGTTTCTTGATATTCAATCAGTTCCTGGGACCAACGCACCGCCAGAAGTCGAGCCAATGTTTGGCACAAACAGAGTTCACCAAGTCACGCACAATGTGGGCGGTTTTAGGCCGCGAGTACCGGTTTATCAACCCATCGACATCCTTGAGTGTCTCCTCGTGGACTGTGAACTCGAAGGAATGCTACACGTCAATATCGAGAGCTTGCATGACGGACAGAGGAGACAAGTATGGTTGGCGATTGGTTATTGATTCCAGGAAAGATCCCTCGCTCAAGTTTTTCACAAACTACGGAAACTGCGGACATGGTTTGGGCGCTTACCTTAACGTTAAGTCATGGGACAGCAATTCGTTTTGCGACCTTGTGTCTGCACAAAAATCGTGCAAATCGGCTGGGATGAATCTGCTCTGAAACTGAGGCCGTCGAAAATTATAAGAAAAAGAGGGATGGAATACGTGCCACGGCAAGAGCGATGCAGTCAGCGCTTGGCACCCATCTGATAACGCCGGCATCGCCTTCGATGTCTTTATTAGCTTTTACACCCACGGTTCTTTCCTTCGACGTGGTATCCCCACCACCACCACCAGAGGTAGTTCCCATTTCATCATCCTCCAAGTCGACACTTGCACCTGCATCCACACCCTTACACATCATGTTTAGTGATTTGAGCACGCTCTCCAAGAAAGTATCTGGAATAATCAGCCGCCGCAAATTTCCCAGAGACTCTTCCAAGCCACGAGATCCTCAATCGCTCTCGCATAGGATACGCAACTTTAGTCATACCCTCCGCGGTAAATTCTCTGGGAACAGCTCCAATAACTCTCCTCAGGAAGCCTCTTCACTCTCCACACCAGACGATGGCCGGATTGATCCTTCGTCTTGTCCACTATCTGAACTAATCGTTGAGCGCCCTACCCAAACCAATTTTCTACCACCTACACATAATGTTGATATTGGCCCGTCTTCCCCTCGCTCATCTTTACTGGATACTAGCCACCCCATCCAGCTATCTCCAACACCTTCAGTTGAGCGCCTTTCTCCACAAGTTGCGTCAGCTGTCGATCTCAACCACTCTGGCCAGCTGTCCCCTGCGCCTGCATCAAGTATCGACAATCCTTTTCTGCACATCGTTGATGGTCAATCCATTGCGACTCCGACGCCGAGGGCAGAATCATGAGCCCTCCTCGCTGCAACATGCAAAACTATCATCGAGGCACTGAAGGGACCTTCATTCGTGTATCCAAAGTTAAAGGTGGCGGTTGAAGTAGTCTCAAGCATTGTTGTCATCATTGATGTACGTGTCCTCCCGTGTGATCTCACCGAAGCTATCTCCCTGAGGTTGCTCCAGAAATATTCAAAGAATGTAGATGACTTGAAATCCCTCGCGCTCAAACTGCAGGCCATCATGTCCATTGTTCAGCGTTCCCAGAAGGAAAATGCTATGGAGGCTCTGGAAACTCGGGCTAAAGGCTTATCACAGTGCGTGGATAGATATGACATTCATAAAATTTGAAACTCACCGATTGCTCAGAGCGATCACTATTTTGGAAAAAAAGGTCGACGGTCTTCAAAAGCACAACTTCTCAAGACGTCTGATGGAGGGCACTAGGGATGCTGGTGTGATCGCTCAGATGCTTGGGTACCTTGACGTTATCTTGAACATGTTCCAGGAAAGTAGATTTACATTCTGCAATATGTTGGATCACTTACCTTATCGCAGATAGATACAGGGCTCAGCATTGAAGCAATCGCAGAAAACATTAAGGCAGATACAGCACACATTATGGCAAAAGTAGAGCAGATTACGGAAAATTTAGAACAGATTACGGGAAAAATAAAACAGAATACGGCAAACACGGAGAACATCATGGAAACTACGGACCAGAATCTCCAGGTAATTCTTTCAAGCACTAGGTGGTTGATTCCGATGTTGAAGGAACATCTTAGAACCAGGAGTTGGGCGGCAGGAATCTTCGTAAGTGGACTGTAACAGGATGGAGGTTGACTGGGACGCTAACCTTTAAAGCCACTCACTCGACTTCTTAGCGCATCATAAACTCTTAGAGCGCCTCCATCCTGCTGCACGGGCTTCTTACCACACACGCATCGGAGCGCAAGGCAACCAAGTTCGCGGGTGCATGGAGAACACGCGGGTGCAGATCTTGGCAGATCTCGTAGCATGGGCGCAGGATGATTCGGCTCCAAAAGTCTATTGGCTCAACGGGCACCTGGGAAC
>QMFG01002058.1:15691-42437 GCA_003314545.1 Ramaria sp. MG151 | reverse complement strand
CCTCCTCTACTCTCTCCCAAATTTGCCAAACTCCCTTGGGTGGTGTTAGATACTCCTTAAGCCTGTTTTTTATATGATCCCAGAGGTGCTCAATAGGATTCAGGTCTGGAGCCTGTGTAGGCCAGTCAAGGAGAGTGATACCTTGTTTTCCATCCAGTTCTTGGCCTTCTTTGACTTGTGCTTTGGGTCATTGTCCTGTTGAACAATTACCTGTTTCTCAGGAATTCCACTTTCCTCCAGGCTGGACAGCAGGTGGTCCTCCAAAATGGACACAAACTGATCAGCATCCATCTTCCCCTCAATCTCTGCAAGCTGGCCAACACCATTCCATCCCATACACCCCCATTCCATGATGTTTCCCCCTCCAAACTTGACTGTCCTGCACCTCTCTCTCAATCAACCCCTCCCCCTTCTGTTTCCAGACCCACTGCCTCCCATCTGACCCAAACCTGTTGATTTTGGTCTCATCTGACCAAATGACCCTCTTCCAGTCCTCTACAATCCACTCTCTTTGCTTCAAAGCAAAGGCCAACCTCAGCTGTCTATGCCTTGTACTGAGGAAGGGCTTTTTCTTCTTCACCACAGCCTTGAATGAATGTTTCCTGAGAACTCTTCTGACTGTTTCTGAGGAGACTGGGTGGGGGATAATTGTATTGATGTGTTTGGTGACCTGAGTAGCATTGGCAGCTCTGCCAGTAGCAATTTGTGATAGAATAGCATGTTGATCTCTAGAGGAAAGCTTGTGGGGATAACCTCCAGAGGAGCAGGGCTGGTTGGGATGGAGAGTTCTGAAAGTCCTGGATACTGTGGACTGGCTGATCCCAAGTCCTGAGGCAATAGTGCAAGTGGAATGACCATGAGAGGCCAAGGAGAGGATGTTTTCTTTTTGAGCAGAGGAAGTGGGGTGCATTGGAGTGTAGTGAAGTTCTGGATATGTTGGAGGGGATTAAATACCTTAATTTGAGTTCTCATGAAAGATAAGGTTACCATAGTAACCATCTATCAAGGGTTGCATGTTATATAATAGAGGAGCATCAGATTCTGATTGTTATGATACCATCTCACAAAACTGAGTCAATAGGCCCTTAATTTGAATTGCCCATATCTTCATCACCCCTGATTGGAATTACATAATTTTTAATGGTTGCATAGCCCTGATCAGATTCATTCTTTGATGCACCAACACTTTTTTCATATATGTTTTATATTCAAAGCTATTCAATGAATAGTCCAAAAGCTCCAAACATTGACTCAGTTTTGTGAGTCACTGTAGATTTGTTAGATTCTTTTTTTGCAACATAGCTGAGATCCTAAAGCATATAATATAATATTTTGATGACTTTAAAAATTAAATCAGATTTCTTATTGGATATACAATCCTAAACTTCCAAACATGCCAACAGTTTTGTTGCTTACTGTATATCACAGAATTTGTAGCTCCAAGTAGTCTCTGTTATGGGGTACAAATACATCAACTAGTAGATGTCCATAACATTGAGTAGTATTGGTCATGGCTGGAGTCACATCATATGATGTAGCCTTTCTATAGGCTTCTGTATTGCATGAGATGAAATGGTCATTTTGATTATTCACCCAAAGAGAGAACTACTACTGCTTGCCCAAACTGTCATGGATTTTTCTTAAAGTTTGATATACCATTTCCATACAATAGTAGCTGGTGCCTTGTAATAGGTAAAATCAAGTGAAAATGTTAACCAAACATTCTGATTTTGTTGACAGATTGAACAATATCAGTTGCCAGTCAGTGAGTTTTCTGTTGGTTTACATTTGCATAGTACATTGTTGTGGATGCTTTGGTCATGTAGGTACCACTTGTATCTACATGGCTTGTTCTTGCTATACATCCGCCATCAGTGTTTGTGTCCATATACATGTCTTTGTCTGAGACTTTCTGAGTCTCCACTCTTTCCTCTATATCATCCAACATTTTCATCCAACCTCCCTATGGTTACAGAATCAGCTACTTCCTTTCCTCTATCCCTATTTTTTGATCGTTTCCTTTATTGATGTCACGGTAGGGAAATTGTAAGGAATACTTGTCAACCCGCGAACGACATCTGAATTGATGGCGCTTGACATCTGGTTTAAAACTGGCGATAGCAGCTGTAGATGATGATAGTCTTTTCAAGATCGTAATTCCCAAGAAGTTAATAAGTATAAAGCGAGAAAATATTTGCTTATTTTTTAGCTTCTGTGGAATACCAATTCTTACGAACCTTAGGGGCTTTGAAGATTTGTGTAGAGATTGTCACAGAGGTATAAGAACCTCACAAGTTAACGCACATGCACAACAGTTTCTGCCGCAGAGCAAGAAGCTGTTCTTCTCGTACATGCGGCAGCAAGACGTCGGAGCGATCGGCGCTTAGTCTGAAGATGTCACAGAATATCTGGATATGCTGGGGGTTTTGCATCTCTTAAGATACCAGCGGACCGAGAATGGTCACGAGGTCCAGGCATGGATACAGACCAAGGTGGCGCATCATACATATCTGCAGGTTCTGCTTTTGAGCCATTGACACGATACCCAATGGGTAAGAAAATACAACGGTGCTTCTGGAAATGTTTGCGACGGGAAATTGAAGACCTCGTGTAGAAAAATCCACGGGTCGCTGGGTCTGTTGCGGTAAGGATCATGGACCCGGATTCTCGGGTACTAGTAGCTAATGAGATGGCAGCCTACTACAGGCGCTGCTCCGGATTAATTGACCATTAGATATGTTCACATCTAAATCAAATATCCCTCAGAAATGAGAATGTAAAAAGTGGAAACTGTATACTCTCAGCCTGGTACAGTTTACGTAAGCTTAATGGAGAGAATTGCCTAATTTGTAATTTGTAATACTACTATCTAATGCAATGGACATCGACATTCGTCCACCGTCGCCGACTTTCCACACGAAACATCACCACCCTTACTTTACAGCATCACAAGTAGATATCCTGTCAACAAAGCAACGAGGGAAACTTTCCATCAGTCAAGAGGAGAAACAGAGACAGCAAGCATGCTCGTTTATAGAGGCAATTGGCGGTCGCATTGGCTTGTACGTTATTTATACCATCATATGAGTATTCTAAAGGCCGGGCAGCCCTCGAAGGACCATCGCTACTGCACAGAACCTGTACCACCGATTTCACCTCTACTTTCCTCGCAAGGATTTTATTTACCATGTTTGTGTCTTCTTTGCATTCCGCATTCTACTGACCTCAGTGGGTTAAACCAGGATGTGACACTAGCTGCATTGTATGTCTCCACTAAAATGCACGATACTCTCAAAAAGCCACAAGACCTGCTTATGGTGTCCTACGCAATTCGCTTCCCTGACCTTGCTGCGAAGTCGAAGGCCATTGGTGGCGATGTCACTATGGACCCTGAGGTACGTGAATGATGAGCAGCGCATGAGTTGGTAGTTTCACCTCCCTGTGTTCTTGTGGACAGAAAGTAGAGCAGGACCGCCAACGTCTTCTCGCCATTGAGCGTCTCATCCTAGAAACTATTTGTTTCAATTTTACCTCAAAAATGCCTTTCCCTTATGTAATCAAGGTCGGCCGTGCTGTCGGAGGTATGTTTCTGTCGGTGAATTTCATTTAATTCCTAATCAGTTTCGTAGCAACTAAGCAACTCACCAACCTTGCGTGGCGTCTGACGACTGATAGTAATCGAACTTTAGCACCTTTATTATATCCACCACATAGCATTGCACTTGCTTGTGTCCACCTTGCCGCTTTACTCCTTTCCTTCGAGAACACCTCTATATCGGAGAACATGTATTCTGGATCCAGAACAAACAGTGAAGTTGCAGAATTCCTTGGTAGCCACGGAAGTTGGGAAGAGCAATTTCAGTCCCGTCTCGAAGATTTGCAAGGTAGGCCCTTCTTTAGTCAGCTAGGTTAGAACTTGAGGTCTCTATTACATCACAGAAATTGCACACATGATCATGGATCTTCTTCTGCACGAATCGTCTTCTTCCTCTAGCACACACACTTCACCCAGCACACCACAGTCGCCGTCACCCTACTCGCACCCTCACTCCCATCCTACAACTCTCACCGCGTCGGGACCATCGCCTTCCTTCCCACACCATCCAGATCAGCTCACGCGACTCAAGATTCATATGCGGGAGAAAGACGTTCTTCGCAAACGTAAGAGGAGCAATGAAGCTGGAGCAGGTCCCGGAATGAAAGATGGCAATGGCACTGCAGACAGTGTTATATGCGAAGCTGAAGGTTTAGGTAAGAATGAAGGGACGGTAAGGTTCTTGTTCGGCCCCCCAGGGAGTGTGCTAGCTGGATAAAGCTTTTGTTCGATGGACATGTGGCGCTAGGGGTGAGGCTGGATATTGTTGTAGAAAGCGAATCTTCAGATTAACTTTCACGCACACAAGTTTCCACCAGATCCTAGCAAGTGAAAGGACGACCTTCCGCTTATCCTTTCTCCGATGATGCCATCTGAATATGCTTACAGGCAGTCCTTTGTGGTTTCTGTAGGTTTCTCTTTTTGGGTCCTGCCTAGAAGACTTTGGACTTCGGACTTTTGGCTGCGAATTGTTCAGCAACGTGGCACTTGCATCTATCGGAATTGGAGTGCCAATTATGCAAATGATGGGCACACTCGGATAAGACACCCCAAAATTTTCCAGATTTCTTCGAGGTCTCCGTTGTACTCTCCGAATAAGACGCCCATATGTTGGGAGTATTTTTCGGTTTGCGACGACTTTGTATTTCAACCCTTGCAGCTGAACAACTTTACCGCTGTGCCTTTCATGATATCGCAACCACGACTTACTGGCAGTTGAACAGTGAAAATATTTTGAGTATTTGAGTAGATTGGCTCAGGATATGAGCGCGGAAATGTATCTTCGATCCACAATACCGGAGCTTTGCGAGAATTGAAGAGTTACACTTGAAACCGGATGCGATGCCAGCTACACCCCATTATCATGTATATTAAGAACGTTTAATCTGCAGTGGCTAGCGCCAGAATCAGCTCTTTTCGGTAACTGCTACCGGTAATCCTATTGCTGTCACGATATGCAATCGGCACCCCTTGTAATTAATTTGCATTGGCTTCTCTCGAAATTACGAGGGTCTTCCTTAGTTCCCCTTGGTAGTAAAGCTGTCCTTACTGCACAGATGCTACTCAATACCGAAACATCAAAGGTGGAAGACGATAAGCAAAAGGAACAAAGGACAACCTATTTATCCTTGGTCAAGGACCCTGATGCCAAGCCATGGTATACCCAAAGGCGACGCGTGATGTTGAATGCATATATTGCGATGCTGTAAGGGAAAATATAAGTATTTAGCGAATTATTAACAAGAAGTACTTGCGCTCCTCCTCCTTATAGCCTGTTAGCAAACTTTGCCGATGGGTACGACGGTGAGGCTTACCGTTGTGATGTGCTGAAACATTCATTGACTGCCCAAACCTAGGCAGCATGATGAGTGCGTTTACCGACCAACTTCTTAGATTTTTTCTTTACGTCTAATTCGTATTTTTAAGACGGGTTACAGTCTCTGACCCAGTGGGAGGAAGCTTTCAATTTTCCCCATGGCGGCAAAGTGGGCAGCCGTTCACGATTCGATAAACATGGACTAAAGCTTTGTGGTATATTATAGCTTGCTCTTCTTGCTATCATACAGCGAGTAGGCGGTATCGCTATCCTGCCTATTGTTCCATATATCGCAGATGGAATGGGCCGTCGCTTTGCAGTGTTCATTGGTGCGTGGATCATGGTTGTGGGAGCCATACTGCAAGCCAGCAGCCAAAACGTGGACACATTCATTGGTGCTAGGTGCGGTTACTCTTTTTTACTCACTGTCTTCCCCATAACATAATATCCGTGCTAGGTTTTTAAGTGAGTACCCACCGGCCATTTGTGCGCTTCAATTTACCGACCCACTACCAAAGTTGGCTGCGGTTCTGCTCTTACCACCAATTCAGCTCCCGTATGGCTCCATCAACCACTCAAAGACACAGGCAGATGATTACAATTTATTTAGATGCTGATAACGGAAATTGCGTACCCGACCCAACGTGCAGCGCTAACGTCCAGCTTCAGCGCGCTTTGGTGTGTATTATGAAAATCCATGGTTTCTCTATCAACTGATTTATCTCCCAAGGCAAGGCGGGGCTGTACTGTAAGTCAAATAATAGATGCTCTTACGATCTTTTCTCAGCTGAGTGACGGATGATTATCTTACAGTGCTGCGTGGACAGTGAGATTTCCCTGTCCCCGGATCAACGTAATTAACTAATAACGCATGCTTCCGCTCGATAGACTTTTGGTACATTCCGCATTCCCAGCTCGTGGGCATGGCGCGTGCCCTCAGCAGTCCAGGCACTTCCAGGCATAATACAGATCGTCTTCGTCTTTCTTGGTCCAGAAAGCCCAAGGTGGTTGGTAAGTCGTGGTAGAGATGCCCAAGCCCTCAGAACACTGGCGTATTTTCACGCCCAAGGTGACGAGTGAGTTAATGTTATCTACTCCCTGGAACAAGTCTGAGATGAATAGCTTTATAGACAAGATCCTCTCGTACAATACGAGTTCCATGAAATCAAGGCTGCATTGAAGCTCGATGGGATGGTTGGATGGAGCACTCTTGTAAGCACACGAGGGAACCGTCGGCGGATGACAGTCATTGTAGCATTGGCGTTTTTCAGCCAGGTGGGTACTTGTACCAATACAACTCCAAAAATGGTTGATCGATGAGAATCATTTCTATTTTATTTTAGTGGAGTGGAAACGGCCTTGTGGCCTCCTGTATGTAATTTAGTCTAGATTATGGAGGGGAGAGAACTAATAACAATGCCTTGTGCAGACTTGAGCCCTGTCTTTAATACCATCGGCAGTGAGTCTTTCGACAACAGATGCTTGTATCTCTGATTTTCACGTATCCAGTCACTGACCCCTTTACCCAACTTCTTGTCAATGCTCTTTTGTCTACTGAGAACGTGATCATGGCCGTCAGTGCAGCTTGTCTGTGTGATAAAATCGGGAGGCGTAAACTCTTTATAACGTCCACAGCAGGTTCGTTTCGCGCTGCACAAGTTTACCGTTGTGCAATACGTTGCTGACACAATTACCTTTGCCTACGAAGGCATGCTTATCACATTCACTTTGCAGACAGTGTTCTCCTCGCTTTACGCGCAGGGTGGAGGGAAAGGCGTGGCCAATGCAGTCATTGCATTCATTTGTGTGGCTATTCACTAGTATTGATTTAATAGCATTTCTCACTGATACCATTCATTTCCAACAGTCTTATTCTACGCAGCTTACGATGTGCTGATTCTTGATGCCTCAATCATTTTCTTAGCTGATTGGCTTTCAGATCGCTTATTCCCCTTTAGTTGGAGCGTATGTCTACCTTCGTGGTTCGCCTCGATATCATGTCCCACGAAATCTCCCAGGTACACAGTTGAAATCATGCCCTACGCGCTCCGCGCCAAAGGCATGACGGTTTATTACTTCGCTATTTCCGCATCATTTATTTTCAACCAGTATGTCACCTTTGTGTTCTATCTTTGGTGCGGTGAGCATAATACATTTCAGATACGCGAATCCAATCGCGCTCCAGCAGTACGTTCTGTATCGTGTTTTCCGTTGTACGCATGTTAACTTCTCTCTTTCTGATAGGATAGGGTGGAAATACTACGTCAGTTTTCATGGCTTTGATGTCAGCCTGAATCGGGCGAGGTGATATTGAATCGATCATTGCTTCCTCTTCACAGATCGTTTTTTGTTGTTGGCTTGTTTTTGAGCTTGTGTTCGTTGTCTTGTTCGTGGTGGAGGTCCGTATGTCAGTTCTCTGCGAAAATACGTTGTTCAATTGATCCCCTTTACTTGCAGACAAAAGGGGTATGTTTTTATATGACCACTTAATGTGTATGCGTAGGGTGGCTGAACAAGTTACCTCTACAGCGTACTTTGGAAGAGACATCTGCGTAAGTCTGTTTGTGCACGATTCTTTACTGGTAGTTTTGACCACAGCTTTTACATAGCATCTTCGATGGCGAAGCCAAAATCAAAGCCATTACTAACGATGGTTTAAATACCACCCCAGAAGCTACTTATAGACCCAAAGAAGTTAAGAAGGCTAAGGCATAGAGCGCATTCGGACGGTTGGGGAGTAGATGCCGTTGAGATTCGGGCATTTTGAAATGCTTCATATTCTCATTGCCCTCTGAGAAGTCACTGTCATCTACCTTGGTATATTCTTGTACCCAAGCTGCAAAGCATGGGTTCTTTTGCAAGCTCACAAAGAGAAGCGTCTCACTAGGCCTTTGAGGTGATACGTCCTGAGCGGAAGCGACTATATTCTCATATGGCTTAAATGCATAGCACAACATGACTTAGGCCTGCAAGACACGGTTCTACAAATCTCGCCTACGCATCTCGTCCAGAGCCATTTGGACGTAATCATGCGCGCGCGGCCTCAATGCGACGCATCCTTGCTTGTTGCCGCCTGTTCAAACCTTCGCCAATCTGTTTTGCAACTTCATCTTTGTCTTTGCTCCGTTCCACTTCTGAGTCCGCAGCGGAGAGAATAATCTGGATTAAAATTCAGTCAATTTAAAAAGAGTATCTCGACGGAAGGCAAACCTCGATATGGCAAGGATGGCCTTGGTAAGGGTTGATACGACCATGAGCACGGTAAGTCCGACGGCGGGTTTTCTGGGTTTCTTGAATATGGAAGTATAGAGAACGATTGAAAAGGTAAACATACCGGGGCCTGTTGCACAACGATATTCTTTACAGTTAGGTCCTCCAAATCGAGGTTTTTAGCGTCGGCATTCGACTCAGCGTTCTTAAGCAGGCGGAGCAAAAACCTGACCGACTTTTCTGGCCAGCGACCTGTTACGAGTGAAAAGTAAACCTTAGACACAAGGGTAACTTTGTTATATATATAAAATAACCTTGCGTGGCTTTAAACTGCTTCGCCTGGCTGGCACGACCAACGCCACCATTGAAACGACGGAAGGGGACACATTGTTTGTGTTCCTGGACGTCTCCGAGGAAAGAGTATGCTTTTGTGAGCTTCATTCCTGAGAAATGCACACGTTCAGCCTCGTCTAAAAGGCGATATCAGTACATACCGCTCACGACTGCAGCAACTTCGCGCATGTTTTTAAAGTGAGTTCTGAGGTACTCTCCCCGAGCTCGAGAAGCTGTGAAGCATTATGAATGCCTGTGCAAAAAGGTCGATTGTTCGCGAATACTCACTTTTCTCTGGATTTGTGGCAAGTTGAGCCGAAGCGTAGCGAACTAGGAGGAAAGTTAGTTATTACAGGGTTTCAATAGACCTGGTCCATACCCATAGCTGGTATGTCTTGAGGAACTGTGACCGGAGTTGTTTGAGTTGGTTAGACGAATTGCGTGGGAGAAATGGTACTGTACAGTTGCATTCCTTCCCACGCATTGGGACGGCATCTTATTTGAAGGCAAAGTAATTAGAAGAGTGGGAATACAAGTGAAACCAGGAGATACAAACGATACATGAGTTTGTTACAAAAGCGTCCAATGCAGATATGTAGTTCGATGTGGTAAAAGAAGGAAAGCACAAAGAAAAGCACAAGGACAAAAAAAAAACAAATAGATGGCTACGGTACAAGACCTTCAGGCATCGAAACCGACAAATCTGTGTAGAGGTTTGGCTTGCACGCTCATAATATCCCAATCTTCAAGATCAGGACGATGCGATCCATGCCCCACATCGATGTCCAATTCATCCTTTAAGATACGATAAGAAAAGTATAACGATGGATGGGGATAGCTTACATCTTCGTCACCGTCAGATCTTTTAACAGTACGAATCATCGTTAAAGGTCGTTCTCCTCTTTCATGTTGCGTCACAGCAGGCTGAGAGGACACATTTTTGCCATATGCTGATAAGGCTTTTACTACCTCAGCATCTAAAGCAATGTCGAATAATTCAAATATATAGCGGCGGACCGGAAGACGATATCGCTGACTTGAGATGGTGTGTAATGCCCGGTAGAAAAGTGGTATAGAAGTAAAGACACTTCTGGATTCCGGGCGAGCTTTCAGCCTGTAGAGATGCATTGGAAAATATAGCAGAACGAGTGACAAATGCCCTACCGTACTAACGTACGAGATGCTGCATTTGCGATCACATTGTTGCCGAGGTTGTAGATAGCAGTAAGGGCATCCCGTTCTACTGGGTGGGAGGGTGAAGGTAATCGAGGTTCAAGTACATCTTTCGTCGACGGAGGAGACCAAGGGGGAACCTGAAGCGGGAGTCAAAAGATGTTCATGGATCAGCAGGCTGTCGTACCGAAACAAATTCCTGGACGTTTATTGGTATTGCCAACCCCGTTGGCATCCCAAGTGGGGAGGTCGTCGCTTCCCACCCATAATCGTCAAGGACTTCAGCACCAAGTGCAGTGGAGGATATTAAACCCAAAACGAAGAAGCACGTCCTACTAGACAGTCAACACTTCAAAAAAATGCAACGCAGGCACATACCCCCGAACAGAGAGCACCGGAGACTTTCGAGCGATGTCGGTGATGGTAGGGATGAGATCTTCTTCCTCCATAAACGGCAATCCCCGTTCAGTAGCCCCAATATTACCCTAGTAACATTTCCGTCAGGTGATGAACAGGAAACAGTCGGCTGAGTCTCACCACAGCCCAAAGGTCACTTTTTAACTTCAAGATGAGATCGAAGTCCTCACTTTCCAGCCCATGCTGCCGGATGAAATGGGCAAATTCCGCAAAATGACCTTTTTCTGTTAACACTTGACAACCTAATTCGGTTTTCGCCATAGTACCATAGAAATGAGGGGGTACAGTGCCCTCAAATACGCTAGAATCGAAATAAGTATGTGGATATACAAAAATTGAAGAAAATCCCACAGCATATCGTCGTCATCATCCAATCCGTTCGGACTGAAAGCCTTTGCAAGGTAAACCTCAATCTGAACAACGTAATGATAGTTCCGTTCCTAGTCACAAACGAATATCAACATTTAAGTAAAGGGATTGTGGTCGCATCTCACATGAAACCATGTGTTCATTTCCCGTTCAATATAGTCAGCTTTGTATAGATACCGAAAGCCAACCTCCGTTGACATAAACCTTCGATATGTTCAATGCGGTCACGTTTTCTAAAGACTATATTGTATTACGACGTACTTGAGTAACAGTGGGTCTCCGATCTCCCCAAGATGGTCCAACGTGGGCTGCATCTCGACGGCAAGCTCCAGTATCTCTGATGATTCACAAGCCTCTTCCAGTATGCGTACTGCGAGTTCGCAGACCTCAGGTGCGGGATCGTATAATTGTGTCAGGAGTAGTCTGAGTGCCCAGGTACTTGTTTTGGGGGAAGTTTGTATCAATTGCCCAACATGCTCTGTGGCATACAATCGCACATCCTGTTCCCCGGATCAAGGACAAATAAAACTCAGAAGACATTAGACGTACAGCATAACGAGATGTTAAAGCCTTCGACAGAACAATTCGAGAGTGACCATTACTGATGTAAGATCAATGCAAATTCGGCAGCGACATCACATTGGCTTACATAGAGTAATCAATGGCATGTATTATACCTTTGACCAGATCATCACGGCTTCGGAGTTCACCCAGATGATAGAAGGCTGTGAATATATTGAAACGCTCCAGTAGCCTGTGGCAAAAAATAATGTTCATTCTCTGAGGTAATAATCAAAAATTTCAAGACATACTCCACGCCTTCTGGGAATTTGCTGAGTTCCCCCAGCATGTCTAGATAGGCGTATGTCAGTGTAGTCTCGATACGTCGCTTTGAAAAGATAGGATCAGAAGATTGATTGCCGTTAAACTGCAACAACAGTTCTATGAGCAAATAATCCTGAAAGCTTGACTTCACCTACGGGGTCGAGCTGAGCGAAGCAATTCACGATTTGCAGTAGGAAAGGATCTTCGGCGAGGAAACGCTGCCCATCTGGGTTGCTGATCAACGTTACCAAGAGGGTGCATCCTAAGCGGCCCCACCGAGAATTGGACTACATGGCATCAGAATATCAGAATATGAAAGTTAGTATGAAAAAAGGAAAAAAAAAAGACCTTAGTTTTCGGCATGTCGGAAAATCGATGGTTGAATGGATGAAAGAACGTCATAATCCTTCTGCCCCACTTTGATGCCCTAATAGCCTCTTCCAATCGCTTTGGATTGAGCAAAGGTCCTTCAATTAGTTCCATAAGGGCGTCGAAGTTCCATTTGCTCTGGTCTTTTGTAAGAATTACCTGTGTGGGGATATTAGTAGTACTAGGTTTGAAGAAGGATAGGGCTTACCTGCGACTCCAGGAGTAAGACTTGAAAGCTCCTGTCATCAATTTGCATACCCAGCTTCAATTTACTTTGTTCAGCTTGACGCTGCCCCCGACGCACGGATTCCTCTACGGAGTTGGCCCTTCAAACAGAAATATACACATGTAGCGCTTGTGACTCGAGTGAAACCTACCTCGGACGGCCATCCTTCTGAACCCCAGGCTGTAATCGTGTTCTGTTGCGATTAAAGCTATCTATCGAAGAAAGTGCAGTGGTTCCTGTGATGCGATTAGGGCCGTCCTTGTAGTCCGACGCAAGGTCGAATAATTTGGGTAATGTCTAGCAAAACCTATCAACACAAGGAGAAGAGCAATATCACAGATAGACTGAACTTGTATCTTGGAGGCAACAGATAAAGGTAAGACTTTATTTGCGATCTGTAGGACTTCGCCCATGAGTAGTGTGGCTTTACGTGCTAGGCTGTGATCTATCGACTCCTCCAACATGCTAGTCAATGCCTATACCATAACACGTGAGTAAATCGATGTAGAAAGACCCAACAAAGACACACATCCAGGAGGCCAGCCTTGACTAACACTAACAGCAGTAGGCCGATGTACTGATCAGTCAGATTAAGCCTTTCTGGAGACTTAAGTGACACTTCATGCTCTGAACGATGTGTCTGAGCTGGTTTTCCACGACCATACACTGTGAGGTGTTCGATCGACAATTCAGTCGCGACAAAGAAAGTGACGCAGAAAGTGACGCTTACAAGTTAACCGTCGTCCGGCAATAAAAGCATGGTACCACTCGGGAGTTTTGATGTTTAAGAGGTCGAAGAACATATCTAACACAATTTCCTGGTCACAAGAATGCGTCAGTTTGATAAATAGAAAGAGGGAAAGTTGACCCGTGTTTACTCGTGTTTGAAGTGAGGGTATTCGTAGGGTGTCGATAGTTGCTCGTATTGCCATCATATCATTCATGCAAAGATACATCAAACCTAAACATCGACGCCACGATCAGTAATTTTTAGCGTCAGTGCACGCCATTGTAAAGATGGTGCCACACCGCTCCATGTACGCAGCATGACCTGTACAATCTTAGAACAAGCCCTCATCTTGTCCGCATGGTCTTCACCCTTGCCGTAAGCATCTGTGATGCCGGACAGTGCATTCTATCGGGAGACAAAGAATACAATGTCAGGTCAATATTAACTGCCTCTCTGGATTTCGAGACCACCAACAAACCTCCAAATCAACATCTGGTCTTAGGTATGCACGAGTTCGAGGTGCATCAACGATGAACAGAAATGCTTTTACGAAGAGTGGGCCTAGCTCGGGAGGTCCGTCAGAAATGGCTTGAATGAGTACTCTGATTCCTCCGGTGCGATACATGAGTTCAGTGTCAAGTAATACTGGTGGATCAAAATGTTAAGGTCGTCAATAGTGGTTCACGAGATCCCGAAGCAGGTACTTACGTATCTCAGTCAGTGTAACGAGACAGATACCTCGGAAGGGGTCTTCTGCTTGTTCGGAGATGGCCACAACTGCACGCATCACAGCTTCTGATACAGGAACCGACCCACATCCCGCACCAGCACGTCGCTCCAAAATGCTATTGCCTATATCCACCAAGGACCGTATCAATAAGATTGCTTGTTCTTTCTCAAGGTGATGCTTGTTGTCCCTAGCAAGCGAACTAGTCGAAAGATATGAGCCCGTCCTGGTAAACAGTAGAAGCTTTGACCCACCGGACTATATACCAATCAAGCTCAAGCTCATGAAATCGCTCCACGGCCTCTGCGTCCACCAATGTGTACCTCAACAGGCGATAAGCAGCAGTCCTCGACTCCTTGGAGGAGGTATCTGCCAAGCATGGGATTATCCTAGACACCCATGCGCATCAGTAGCTGAGGATCAGAGAGGTTGGTACGTATGCATACGCTTTGATGACTTCTACGACATCAATCTCGTATCGCACCCGGGTATTCCGTTTCAAGACAGACGCTAGAGTTTCCATGGCTTCAATCCGTGATTGATCAAATTCTTGTTCATCAACTGGTCGGGCAGCCTGAGATATCTGAGGAAATGACGGGGAAACCACCCTGGGCGATTCGGGAGAAACAGGAGTGACATCACTCCACTGCGTTCTTAGTCGGGTGATCTGTGTTATAGCGAGGGTCATCGCCGTGCGAAAATCATCTAAAGTCGAGCAGCATAGCTTGAAACACTGTGATGATCAGCCATTTACAATGAACCCACCTCTCTCTGTCAAATCCTCCCTTGACTTTGTGCTGGATAAAATAAAGGCTTTACGTTTCCCAGGTGGATGTGACGCGCCGCTCTTCCCAGACTCAGAACTGCCTGCAGGCTTCTTCCGTGTGCCACGAGCTGTTGCTACTGAACACTTTATATCACATTTCGTTCTAATGTCGAAGCATACCTAATCCTCGTACTTCCTCTAACTTCTTCGTAATGGCTTCAATCTTCTTACGCGCGGAAAGGAGTTCGGACTCGACACGTTCTCGTAGCGATTCCTGAAAGTAGAATAGATAGTAAACGCGGATACACCATGCGCTGTACTCATCGACTAACGTTCGGATGTAGTTCCAAGAGATTCTCGGCACCATCTTTGATCCTGTTCTCAACCTCAAGGGAATGAACAAGAACCTCAGCCTGGCTTTCGTTAGTCAGTTTCTATTGTAAAAACATTAAGGTCTAGTACGCGCCTGCTGTTGAGGCTCCTTTCCTTCAAGCTCAGGGAAGTCATACCCTTTTGCTGTTTCCACCATTAAGGTGTTCGATGGAGGATTCACGGGAGTACCTGACAAATCCTCCCCAGAGCGTCGAGACACCGCTTCAGGTATGGGGATTGCGATTGGCATCCCACAAGATGAGGTGTTGTGGGAATAAGTTGCCATATATACCATTTTCGGCTCACGTTTTATTTTTGTTACTGATCGAATGCCTTTAGGACAACTGACACATATGCTAGTTTGATACACCCCCTTACATGGACGTTGCAGAGCTTCGCACACTTTGTACATCATCATCTAAAGTTCAAAAGATATAAATCTAGTTTCTTCACTTTATCTACCTGGCACTAATGATCCTTATCCATGGATCAGGTGATAGTTTGCATTGTATTTACGTCGAAATCCAGCAGTATTGATCAATGAAAATGAGCATGCACCTCATATTTACATGCGTCCCAAGGTTTCCTTCAGCCTCCTCCTCACACCCTTTCCGCCTCCATCTTCACGATCCGCCCTGAAATTCCAAGCCAGGAACCTCCTGCATACGGCCTCTGCATCCTCAAGGTCGCGTTGCTCTTCAGGTGTCATACCCTCATCCAAAAGGTCACCCACAGCGTGCGTAGATAATAGATCACTTATATACTTTGCACGTTGTACTAGTCGCGGAGCGATCCCAAAGGCCAGGGCACATCTGGATGCATATGAATCAAGACAGAGCCCCTGCGCCACTCTGATCATAGTAACGAAGGAAGCAACAGGGCGAGGTTAAAAATGTATAGCACATAGTATGGGTGACAAGACATCTAACTCCTACCTATACAAATAGGTGATTGATTCCTCGGGTCGAATTACTTTGGGGTCTTCGTGACTTTCGCTGTGCTTTGTGTCGGGCTCTTCTAAAATTACGCCGCTGCTCGATGTTAAGAGAATCTGCATGTGAACAAACGAGATCGGGAGGGATGGGGAAAGAAGCTCGTCGTGAAATACGTCGTAGAAGTGGGTTGCGGCCAAAACTTTCGGGCAAGACGAGCCAAGGGAGAGAAGATAGGTCAACAGTCCACAAAACAACCCAGCGCCATCTGTGCATCAACAAGGATGTGCCGGATACAATTAAGCAGAGGAACGGGATTAGGGTCTCATGAGCCTGTTAAAGCCGTGAGATAGACGAGCCTGAAGAGACTGTTCCTTTGCCAAACTCGTCAATGATTAGCAACGAGCGGGGGGTCATATTTCGAAGAGCCAGAGATACTTGATTGAGGTCTATCATGAAAGCTGATTGGATCTGCAAAAAAGAGCGATCGGGAGCAGTTGTAAGGGACAGAACAGCTATAGAGGACCTGGACGAGAGGCACTTTAGATACCGATTCACGAGTCTGAACACGAGTGAAGACTAAACTACGGTGTCAGAGGCATGAAGAAAGGGTTGAAAGACTGTTACTTTTGTCGACGATGCCAAGCGTTGCTGATTCAGCCGGAACGAAGCTAGAACATGATCAGATAGCTTGAAGCTGTTGTTGATTGAAGGAAGTACCAGCCAATCTAGAGGTGTTAGAACGAGGACCAACTGCTGAAGCACCAACCAAAGTACCTGAGCCATATACACAATCAACGCTGTCTTAACACCTCGTTGTCAATCGATTCCCAGGAACCATGAGATCTGAACGAACCTGTTTGAGATATACACTTTTACCGCAAGCATTTGCTCCAGTACAAACAATGACACTTCTAGCAGGGGCGCGTTCTGAAGTCTCGGAGCCATCATTGGTGTCTGGGTCGTCATGCACAGAGACGCCGATGCCTGCACCTCCAACCATGAACGTGTCATTGGGAACAAATGTATCTACTACTCTTTCTTGCAGGGGATGCCTTCCGCCATAAATATTACCTCATGTTAAAGATATGGAAGACAATGGCACACCTTCCTCCCTTAATGTCAATCAAGCTTTCGTCAACCATACGCGGTCGCACGTAACCGTACGCTCTCGATGCTTCCGCCAGTGATAATAAACTGCACCTGAGCTCAGCAATATGAAATTCTCGTCGGGATAAAGTCTCTCGGCCTACCAGTCCAGCTCAGCGCAGGTATCACACGTAGTTGACACGGCTTCATCGTGTACTAGGACCTTTTCTTGTAGAGCGTGTATGATTTCAATTTCACGATCTGCATGCTATCAAGTCACAACGCAATCTGGGAATCAAGAGGACTTCAAGACGTACCGACAATTGCAGGGTATAAATCGCCTATATGATGATCTAAGTCTTTTGTGAATAAAGTTAGCTTTGTACATTTACATTCGCGAAGATAGTCGTAAATGTCACACCTTGCATTTTTGGCGATTTAAAGTAGGCACTCTTCCTATAAGTTGTTGATTATAGTTTTAGGGGAAGCAACTTCAGGTTTCGAAGACAAACTCTGTACAAAACTGGGAATGTTCTTGATTAAAAGATCGCGGAATTAGACGGCCCTAACGCACTTGAAAACTGAACTCGTCATTCGGTGGTTCAGGGACGTGCATTCCGTCTTTATTCTTCCATTCATCACGGAGAGGTACACAGGTTAGAAACCCTGGATCGTCATGAGTATTTGGAACCATGCAGAGGAAGTTGACTTACCAAGCTGAGGAAAATACACTACATTTAAGGATTCGGCATAATCAGGGGGAACCGTCCCCCCCAGCTGTGCCGCAACGCGTGACTAATTAATGACAACGATCAGCTCAATTATAATTAGATATAAAAGTCATGATACTAGAACAGAATCAAGCCCATGAAAAATTCGTTTCCATTCGTCCAGTTCTGCGTCGATGAAGGGCCGAACACAGACACGTCCGGCATTTGAAGACTCTTCCCAATCGATCTGGCAGCCTAGGTCATGTCTTATCGCTTATAGAAAACAAACGCATACAGTCTCGTTTACTGCGCTTCCCATTTCTCTGAAAGCAGCAATATCGAGAGTCCTTACCAACTAAACAAGGCCAGTTTGTTAATACCACGCATACGAACGGTACTTGGAATTAAACTCAACTTTCGGATGACGTCTATATTTGTTCCCTGGTTCAATTCGGAAATCGCTTCTTTCAGCAAAGATATATGAAAAACAAACTGCGAACGATTATTTGTTAAATCTTATGGTAACAGACTGCTGGAGGAGTAGACTACCTTGACGACGCTCTGCCACTCCTTTACACCTGCCTTGCCTCCACGGAGCTGTGCAAACACATGTGGAACGTTACCAATCCCTTTAAGGTGACTGTGCATTGCATTAGCAGTGACCAAGTTCTCAGGTCTGAGGAAACAAGAGAGAGCATCGTGACGTGATGCGATAGTCGACAATGAGAGTGAAGGTCGAAGAAACCAATTTCTAAGAAGCCTCCGACCCAAGGATGTCCGTGTAGCGTCGAGAATGCCTGAAACATCATGACAGACCTAAGAACCGAGGAAGGTCTTTTTAAGGTCATCTGCTGCTCACCAAAAAGAGAAAGCCCTTCTTTAGTTTTGTCGGAATGTATAGATGCATGGTTCTCGTCGTCAAATATTTGAAGCGAACTAAAAGCATATCAAAACATGATTCATCCAATCCACCAATGGAATATTTGCATATGAATCATGAAAGGCTCACGACAGAGAATCAGCATTAATGTGCATAGTTTGATCCCTGAAGGCATTTTGAGTTAACCAGATAACCATCATCTCTCCAGGTCTGAAGACGCATGGCTTTACTTACAGCGCAAGAAACTCAATCGACCGTATTTCGAGGCCGCCAACACCACCGGCCTCCAATTCTTCAACCACACGTGCACGAGCTAAGTAATCTAGAAGTGCGCCTGTAGCTGAAATCTATCAACGGAGATTATCGTTAGTATGCACACAAAATTAATGGCTCGGAATGAGAAAGAAAGGCATACACAGAAAGGAGATGTCTCCACGGCAGAAAAATTGGACAACCGAATCGCTGCAGTCCATCGCTGAAGAATAGGATCTCCGGTTTCTAAACGTCGTTTGCGCATGAAATCATAAGCATTTTTAGGATCACTTGTAGCACTTCCAGTAGAACTTGGTTCAGAATCTGAGACAATAGATGGTGCATTGTGCAACGAGGCAAAAATCTGAAGAGTGAGAAGGCGTTCGTATCCCTTGTTGGGGTTAAATTCACGATTGGGTCGAATTTGAAGTGTAGTACTACCGGAGTCAGCTGTAATGTAACAGTTGTGAGTGAAATTACTTGCAGGGAAGTGTCTCATACCTTTGGCTCTAACCGCCTCAATGAACTCTTCATCCGACTTCGAGCTGGTTATAACAACCTCTGGGGAAGCGTGCTCCATTACTGTTTTTTTTTTTTTTGCAAATTATAGCAGAAAAATAAACCGCGGAAGAGAGCGCTTACGCATATGAGTCAAGTCAAAATGAGTGGTCTCCACTGTGTCTTCTAGTATATACAACGTTGCTTTGACGGGATCATAATATGCGGCACCCAGTCGGCCGCTGAAATTTATGGTCAGAAAGTTAATTGTCATATAATCCATATTTTGAAGCATAGAACTCACTGATGACAGGATATGGAGAGGCATATCTGTCTATGTCGCTCAAACCGAATAGTGAGCAAAATCTTGGTTGCACACCTGTTCTATCTCAGGACTGACTCCTTCTCCATCGTCTATGTGACTTGATTTCCTTTCTTCCACCTCAGTTCTCCATCTTACTCGTTTCATTTCGCAGCTCTCGTGTTCTTCATCAGAACCTTCAAGTAGTGTCTCTTGCTCCATTGATATTCCACAATCCAGTGAGGTTGATTTCAGGTCTGGTAGTTGCTGAGATTTCTTCCGCTTTCTGGATGCTGTTGCATGCGGCATATCTTGTAACGCAGGTTTGAGGCCTAGAGGAGTGGGACAGGCACGTGTTGGGTGACGTCACGCGTCAGAATCGTAATAATCAGTTTGCTGCCATTCAAGTCATTCAAGCTCTGTACCCCAGGAGCGAACAATTCATATAGAGTAACAGATAACAACGTTGCAGATTGAAAGATTCAATCATAAGGAATAGATGTGCCACTCCCAAGCTCTCGAGCTTTCTGGACGACTAGATCTGCGATAGCCGCGTCCATAACAGACATACCCACAGATTTGAATATGGTTATCATCTTTTCTTCTCTACCTGAAGTGAACTCCGGTTGGCTTCCCAGCTCACCGAGTTCAATGACATTTTCCGATGGAAATCCTGCTGCAATGAGCTCCCCAGCTTCTTTGGTGCAGGCTTCTCGCGAATCGACAATGACCAGCTTAGCTCGATCGATTAGGCTTGAGGAGACTTCATGCATGAAGGGAGTGAATGAGCCGACAAGATTAAGATGTGTGCCAGGTGTAACCCAGTCTGCGGAAAATAGAGGTACTGTCGATGAAGTTGCTGTACAGATGATGGAGGCGGACTTCACGGCATTCTGGATGCCTACGTCGCTCTGACGATGGACAGCGGCATCTTCTGCTAAGCCAACGGTCTCGACCCCGGGGAATTCAGTACGAAAATGGTCAAGCAAGGCAACAAGTCTGGCGTTGTAAGATCGATTAACCACAGTACAATGTCGTATTTGTGGGTATGCCGCAATGAGAACGGAGGCGTGGGCATGTACCTGGGCCCCTGCTCCAAATAAAACTAAGTGTGTTGGATTAGCGTCAGGTCCCAAGCAAAATTTGGTGGCTAATGTTGACGCTTTGAAGTCTCAGACAAAATAAAGCTACGACAGTCGACCTCATACCTGCCGCAGTTCTTAAAGCTGTGAGGGTCCTAGCGTTGACAACAGCGTCTACACCGCCTGTTGTCTCATTCATCACCAAAGTGGTCGCAGGAAGCCCATTTAATCCTGCCTGTTTCGGAACAGCTACGACTTTGATACATGTTGTCGGAATAGACTCAATGCGCGACGGCATAAATAGGGTTGTATAAGTTTCTGAAGAAATAGTAGATCGATGGGGTGTCTGGGTAGTTCGCGGTGATTGGGAAAAAGAGTGTAATGCAGACTGTATAGTTTCAAGAAGCTTAGAGACCGGGATGCGGGAAGAGATATCCCTAACATCTAGACTCGACAACACAAGAATCGGTCGACCAGACATGCGATATCGAGCGAAATGACGCCGCTGAGCGTTTGACTCAAGCTACAACGTTCAACGGTAGCACCGGACTTTCAATTACAATGGAAATGTCTACCTTTGCTATTCATCAAACAGAACTACTTCTGCAGAGAGCTCTGTTGGCTCCTGGAAAATCAATATCGTCTTCTCCATTCGAGCCTCGTGTCACATCCTCCGCCCGGACTCAGAAACTCCACTCGCTTTTGGCTAGGTTCCATCCACCCATAACTCCTTCCCTGGTCCAAGAGACTGTCGATATTTTGAAGTATGATGGTTCTGGGATTGTTATAGATGGCATGGATGAAGAAGAAATGTCATTGAGGAGAGTAGCTGTCGGAGCTATTGCGGCCTCAATTTATGGCCAGATACTAGACATGATGCTACAGCAAGCTACCGAAGCGGAAGCAGAAGCGAACTGGTAAATTCTGACCTTTTATACCTTTCCATCATGGAAGTTATAGCCCAGTTCTGATAGGTGGGCCGAAGTAGAATGCTCCAGGAGGAAGCTTGCCTGGTACTTATTCCAAAGTCTGTGATGCTCTTCCTTCGTCTATTAGAGGCTGAAACCGAGAGCTTCAAAGCATTACCTTTACGCTTGAAGCGTGCCCTTGAAACGATAATTCACACTTTGCGCTCAAGAAATTTAGCAATAACTCTTGGTGTCTTTACACCAAACTCGATCCGGCAGCTCTTTCCGAGTTCCCTGCGACCATCGGGACTAGCGATATCGTTCTTCCCCCATCTCTCTCGTCATTCCCGGATTATTTTCCGTTCACCATTTGAGCTTACTCGCCAGGAATGCCAATTTTATCGCCATGCTCTCCAAGCCATTCGAGATGATCGAGCAGAAAGACTCGGGCGCCTCACTGCCTCTAGACCAGATTTTCTTTTAGACACAGAGGACCTGGTTACTTTCATTCGCGTGCTTCAACTGATTGTGGATGATGAGATGCCTTTGAAAACACCTGTACGAGAGCATACTCTCATTGAGTCGCTATCGGACATAAATGTCGACAAGCTTCCGAGAAGGTACCACGTTCATGACATAGGGATATCGCCACTACGAAGGCCATCTCGCCTGACCCGACTGTGGCCACGTCTGGTTTTCATTCCACCTATCACTTTTATTCTCTTTCGGATTGCATATGGGTCCAAGAAGACACTTTGGGAACAAGTAGCTCAAGCAATGGAAACCGTGTCAGGTTTTTGGGAAGGATATCTCTTGCAGCCTTTCAAAGATATCTTAGACACTGTTCGGACTAGAGGCGAAGAAGGGGTTAGGATTGTGAATCAAGAAGGTGTCAAGGCGGATATGGAGGCATGCTACTACTTATTTTCCCTAAAATACCCCCTACTGAAATTTATTAGTCGCTAGAGAGGATGGCTGTGGCTCTCAGTGAAGAGAAATACCATCTCAATGCCGCAGAATTGGAGGCTCTTTCGACGCAACTTCGAAGAGGAGATTTGACATCAGTCCTCAAAATATATGAGGATGATCTCAAATCTCCGTTGAAGTCTGCCATCGCAGGCTCTCTCATTCGGTCGCTTTTGATACAAATACAGAAGATGAAGGTCAGTTTCCATTTGTGATAATTGATGATCTTCCCCGCTAATGCTTATGTACCCAGGTTGACGTCGATGTCGCATTGTCAGGTATCGACAAATTACTAAAATCCCAAGAGCTGACCTTTGGATTCGTTGGTGTCGCACCGGCGTTGACAATTGTTTATGCATTGTTTGGGTGGGCAAGAAATGTCTGGCAGAGTGGACGAGGAAGGGGGAAACTCGGAGGAAGATTGAGACGCGAGTCCGTCTGGCTAGCAATACGGTATGTCGATTTCGGTTTGTTAAGTTTTCCACTTTCTATTGACAGTTTTTTTTTTCGAAGCCGCATCGAGCGAATACTTGTTCTATCATCCCAGTCACACGAAGCAGAATCAGAATCAGAACTAGAATCGTTATCCTCGCTTGATCAAGGCCTCATACTTATCTCTGTCGCCCACCTCCGTGCATATGGCGAAAAATATCTACCGACTCGGTCGCGACTGCGCGAGGAATTCCTAATTGACGTGTCTGATCTTGAGGACACAAACTTAGGGAGAAAGGAAAAGATGGATGTTGTGGACAGAATGTGGAGATCTTGGGGTGGTGTTCTCGAATGGACGTCCATAGGCGGGAAGTAGAAGTTGACCTGACCAGCTGCGAGAACTACCTCATTTATAGCTGCAGTGAAACGCAAGTGTCGCACATGGAAGACTTTTCTGTTATTTCATTTTTCTTTCTAATGATCCCTAGAGTTTGCATATATACCTGATATTGGGCTGGAATATACATTTATAAACAGTATTGTTACATATACAATCCACCATGTGATATACTTCCTTTACCTCTGAAGCTTGTCCACTGTGGCTTATCAATCATTGCTGGGTTACTATGAGCGACATTGTCTCCAAAGATCATAATCAGCTTTTTGATAAATCTGTTCCAAAGAGGGAAGACTCCTTCAAAGCAGCCAAACAAGAAACTGATCTTCTGTGACATTGTATGTATCATAGGAATGGTTTTGAGTAGAAGACCTATGTACAGTAGGAGACAAAACCATTCACATGTTGTGAACACTTTGATTGTATAGCAAATAATGCAATGATCAGATAAGCACAAAATCTGATATAATTTGTCATGGTAGCCCTGCATCTTAGCTTGAGGTGACTCACCAGGATGATTATGTAATTCTCAATATTGGCCAAGATATTAATTATTTAAAATAATCAAACATGTGAACAGTTTTGTCCTGTCATGATCATATCCTGGCACCTTACACTCTCATACATCTAGTTCTGAACAATACCCTCTGAACAACTCCGAAGATCACCTTCAGAAATCTGAATCACCTTTGCCCCATTCCTTCGCTTATATTTGATCCGGTCACTCAACACAGTCCATATAACACTCCATTTGATGTTTAGTGAAACAATCATTGGTCAGGTCCAATCATGATATTTTTTTAGAAAGAACCACCCTGACTATCCCCATCCCTGTCTTTCACAATGAACTTATTGATTGAGTCATTCCTATCCCATCAAAGCTTGCGATGACATCTCATATCATTAGACTCCATGATATGAATGTTCTAGACCCTCAGGAACACCCTCTGAAGGATTTAGGGACGGTTATCTCTACCCAAAGAGCCATGCAATTCAGAAACATGTTTCAAGAGTTATTGTTGGTCTGTTAATCTTTTTCTTCATTCACAAATTTCCTACTTCCCTTGTTCTTTGTTTTCTATAGCCTTTAATTAGTATACATATACCTTGACTACTTTCCAACCCTCACAGACTCTTTCCCATTCACTCTCTCTTCTGAATTGTTTGGTATATAGCTAGTACATTTGCATATATGTTCCCTAGATCAATTATTGTACATCTACTTGATTGTTCTACCCTAACTTGCCAACTTGTCGTGAACTACCTTAAACAGCAATTTCACATTTGAGTGAGTACTCCAATTTCATTTATATTAGTTTAGACACACTTTGAAAGAATGTGAGACCATTGGCTGTGATTGACATGGACTGTGAAATTCATTTGATCAACGAGATAGAATCCTTTTGGAATATCTATCTCTTTGGAACTATGCACCTTTTTGCAAACATTCTGAAAGCCACTTGCTTTTACTGTAGGATTTCTATTCACTTTCAAACATCATTCTATTATTATTCAAAACATTTCCAAACAGTACTACTAACCCTACATTCATCCACAACTCTTATCACTGATAATTGAATTCTGACATGTCTCCTCTGTTTTTTTTTTCATCAAAAATAGGTATATATTAGTATTTGGTATAGCCCCCATTTGCCCTCATCACAGCCTGCACCCTCCTAGGCATACTCTCAATTAACTTCTGACACACCTCAGGCTCTATATTGTTCCATTCCACCTGAACCCTCTTCCACAACTCATGCACTCCATTAGGGGGGTTTTCATAGTCAGAAAGGCATTTTTTGACAATTGTTCAGAGATGTTCAATAGGATTCAGGTCAGGAGACTGAGCTGGCCACTTCATGACCTCATAACCATGGTCAGAAAACCATTGGGTGACCTTCTTGCATGTATGTTTGGGGTCATTATCCTGTTGGAAAATGATGTCAGTAGAATATTAACCATAATAATCCAGGCCAGCTGGAAGATCTTCATCCAAAATCTGTCTGTACAACTCCCCATCCATCCTCCCATCAATTTTGACAGCATATCCAGGTCCTTCCCACAGTATACAACCCCACACCATCACAGAACCTCCACCAAACTTCAGTGTTCCCTCAACCAGCCTATCATTCAAAGGCTCTCCAGCCTTTTTATAGACCCACCTCCTTCCTGTCAGAATTCAAATATCAGTGATAAAAGTTGGGGATGAATGTCATGTTAGTAATACTGTTCAGAAATGTTTCTAATGATGATGGAATGGTATTCAAAAATGAATAGGAATCCTACAGTAAAAGCAAATGGCTTTCAGAATGTTTTGCAAACAAAATGCATAGTTCTGAAGAGATAGAGATTCCAAAAGGATTCTATCTCATAGATTGAATGGACTTTGCAGTCCATGTCAATCACAGCCAATGATCTCACATTCTTTCAAAGTGTGTTTAAATTAATATAAGTAGAGTTGGTGTGTTCACTCAAATGTGAAGTTGTTGTTCAAGGTGATTTTATGACGAGTTGGCAAGTTTGAGTAAAACAATCAAGTAAACGTACAATAATTGAACTAGGGAATATACATGTGAATGTACTAGCTATATACTGAACGGTTTGGAAGGAAGAGTGAATGAGAATGAGTCCGTGAGGGTGTTAAGAACTGGATCTTAGTGGAGACAGGGTGAAGGTGGAGACTCAATATAGAGTTGACCGAGGTTCGGGGTCGGGGGGCCGAGGGGGGCCGAGGCTTGGCGAACAGGTCAAATGGGACTTGGCTTCAGCTTATGTGCTGCGCCAGCTCAGAGTCCTGTCCCGTATTTCGGACGAGGCCCGAGGTCACCCGAAGTTTGGGCGTGACCTTAACGAAAGAGACGAAGGAGCGTAGAGATTAAGCAAGGTGTATTGGGGTATCTTAGTTGATATCAGAACTGATTATCATGTACATGAATAGCTTATATACGGAGGGGTTTGGGGATCGGAGACCAGATGACTGAGGTCAGGGTCATAAGCTATGCAAAAGGAGATCAAACAGATGGGACAGATATGAAACATGTTTGAGGTGAACGGGGACTCGGGCCCAAAGGGCCAGGGGTTTCGGTTCGGCGGTGGGGGTTCTGACAAGTAGTTGAGGTACATGTGCACTCCTTAATGACCATGGGAATAGAAGAACAAGGGAGGTAGCAAAATTGTGAATGGTAGAAAAGATTAACGGACCATTAACAGCTCTTGAAACATGTTTCCGAATTGCGTGCCTGTCAGAATCCAAATAATAGCAATAAATGTTGTGGATGGATGTTATGTTAGTACGAGTATTCGGAAATATCTCTAATAATAACCGAATGAATTTGGAAAGCAAATGGAAATCCTACAGTAAAAGCGAATGA
>QMFG01002058.1:1856-14905 GCA_003314545.1 Ramaria sp. MG151 | reverse complement strand
AAGATCCATTCGGAAGAATTGGTTCAGAAGGACAATGATGTAGATGAGGTGTCCATATTGTGATCGTGACAGTGCCTCATTGGTTAGGGAAAACCATGTGCAAATCCTTCGGAAGGTGATCCTGTGAGTCTAGAACATTCATCTTATAAAGTCTGATGATAGGGAATGTCATTGCAAGCTTTGATAGAATAGAAATAACTTGATCAATGAGTTCATTGGAAAAGATGGGGATAGTGATGGGGATAGTCCAGGTGCTTCTCTTCTAGAAAAGATTATGGTTGGACCTGGTTGTTGATTGTTTCACTAAACACTTCATGGAGTGATTCCTGAACTAGATTGGGTGACCTGATCAAACATGTGGGAAGAATTAGTCGAGAGTGGTTCGAAATTCCAAAGGAGATCTTCGGAGACGATCGGAAAGCCATATTTCAGTGCGATGACAGGGAGGTGTTCTAAAACACTATCGTGACAGTACCATGTTTAGCAAACACATCTTGTAGGAAAATCATGGCAACTTTGGATGCATCAATGTCCGAATATGTTGGGATGAACAGTGCCATTTTTGTGAGGCAATCAACCACAACAAGGATCATGTCATGACCATTGGACAAGGGGAGTCCTTTGATGAAGTCCATGGATATTGAATCCCAAGGTTGTTCAGTGATTGGGAGAAATCAAAAGGGTCTGAATGGTTTGTGGTGGATAGACTTTGCATGTTGACATGGCAAACAGGATACAATGTAATTGCTGACAAATTGAGCCATTTTTGGCCAGTGATATTAGCATCAAATGTTGCTGATGGTCTTTGTGATGCCTGGGTGTCCAGTGAGTGGATGGTCATGTTGGGATTTCAAGACTTTGAGTTGAATGTTGTTGTGGTTTGGAATGTAGATGAGACCTTTGTAAAGCAATATTGAACCATCTTTGGAGAGGGTGTAGGGATCAGGGGTAGAGTTCTGTTCAACAACTGCCAAAGTATTTGATTGCAAGCATGTGAGTTGTCCAAATGTAATTGGATCTGTGAGTTGTCCTTGTTTAATAGATGTGAGCAAAGATGCAGAATTGAGAATAACAGCTCAAATGAGCTGCCCAGCTTCAAACATGGATTGAAAATTGTGTTGATTTGCTAATGCATAAGCACCATCTCCCCCTTCTGGTAGATGTCACCTCAATGGGTAAGTGCATCAGGTTTGATACCCAATCGTCCTGCACAATAGCAAATGATATAGTTGAACCCCAAAAGGTGTTTGAACCATTGTACCTGTCTGTGAGTGAGTTGCTTCAAAGTTGTGAAGTATTTGAGGTTCTTGTGGTCAGAGAGTACAAGGATCACATGTGTTGCACCTTCCATATAATTGCGCTGATGTGTTCACCTTAGGTTTGATACCTAAAGCCTGCACACAATGGTCCTTTCCTCAGATGGTGTCTAGTGCAGTTGTTTGAGGGACACAGCAGTTGCTTATATCATGAATCTGTAAGTAGGATAATTTGATTGTCTTCTTTCCACAGGGTTGGATTAGTTATGGGGATATTGCAACAGTAGTGGTCATCAGATGGCTATAGCTGTGTCAGTTTCCTAACCTAATACTCTTTGTACAAGAAGATGTCGAATGATTCCTTGAAATCTTCACTGCCTAGTAAAAGAAGGAGCAGTTTTGTGATTGGAATACCATGTTTGGAAATAGTCATCTGGTGGCTATTACAATTTTAGTATCCTGTTACAATACCAATACTTTACTTGTGCTGGCAGTAGGTGAAGTCAATATACATGACGAGTCTTGTGACTGTGACATGTGACATGACTTCAACGCCCCATTCCAGTGTATAATGTGGATGGATCCCCCAACAATGCTGGTGCTATAAAGGAGATAGTAGATCTGATCCTCTGAGTGGATGGTCACTTGGAGTGAACATTGTTTGCAGTCACCAACCTTGGGAAACAAGACTTGCTGCTTGGGTACACCTGGTTGGCTGAACATAACCTGGAGATTAACTGGCAGACTTGGAAGATCACCATGAGCCAATGCCTGGACAAGTGCCATATGTGCCAGACTGAAATTAAGAAGGAACAGAAAGAAGCTTGGAGAGCAGAACACAGGATCCAAGCCTGCCAAGCTGGACTGATGCTTGACTTCACTAGTGAGGAGTCTGACACACAAGAATCTGAGTCCAAACATTTGGGTGCTGAGACCGAAGTCTCAGGCTGTGATCCAAAGTTTTGGACCCCATCCCCAAGTTAGGACCAGAGGATCAGCTCTCACAGGGTGACCAACAGCTCCACATTCCACTCAACCTGGCCTTTCATGAGATCTGAGCAACCCAAACCACATCTCAGAGACTAGCCAAGGCTCATCACAAGAATCATCAGGCCTTGTCCAAAATCCCCAAGTACCTCCAAGACTTTGAAGATGTCTTTTCCAAGGACTCCTTCGATACACTTCCAGGTCAATGGATCTGGGACCATGCCAATGAGCTAGAGCCAGGTGCAAAGCTCTCTAACCACAAGGTGTACCCCTTATCTCCAAATTAGAAAACACAGTTAGATGAATTCTTGCAGGAGAACCTTCGTGTCATGATCATGATTTATGATCTGTTCCGCCTTCTGAACCACCTGAACCACCCGAACATCACGTTTCCGAATCGACTCTTCGGAACCCGAATCATCGGCAGACTTGTCACACATGAACCATCCAACACTTCGTCACCCCTAACACCTTGAATCGTCCTAGCAACATCACAAGGACCCAACCAAGAAATCAGGTTCTATTATTAGCCTTTCTTCAGAAAAGAAGCATCTACACTATCCCCATCACTATCCCCATCTATTTCTAGGAACTCGATAGCAGGGTCGATTCTATGCTTCTAAAAGCTTATGGTGACAACACATACGATTCAATATGTGGACGCATTCATCCCCGACACTCAGGGCCATCTTTTAAGAAGGTGAAACAAGAGTTCATTTACCCGAAATGACATACGATTCGGAAACAGGTTTCAGGACGTATTCCTAGTTCGTTAAACCCTTTTCCCATTCACAATTTTCACCCCACCCTGGTTCTCTATTTTCTATGGTCATTAACTAGCATACATGTACTTTAGCTATTTTTCCGATCCTTAACGGACTACTCCCCATTCGCCCTTGCCTCCAAACATCCCAGTATATAAGTAGCACATTCACATGTATGTTCTTTAGTTCAATTATTGCACGTCTACTTGATTGATCTGCTTGACTTAACAATTTGTCGTGAACAATCAGAAAAAGCAACTTCATTTCGAAGTAAGTCCTATAAAACTTATCAATTTAGATTTGATTATACTTTGGAAGAATGTAATCATATTGGGTGCGATCGGCATGAACTATACGGTTCATCCGATCCACGAGATAGAATCCTTTCGGAATATCTATCTCTTCGGAATCATGCACTTCTTCGCAAACATTCCGAAAGCCCTTCACTTTTGCTGTAGGATTACCCTTCATTTTCGAACACCATCTTCTTCATGTGAAAACATTTTCTAATGTTATTGCTGACAATACATTTATCCATAACACTTTTCTTGAATAATTGTATTCTGACACTTCGCTTGAGTAAGATCTGACTGTCAAAACCCCTGATGGCCTTGCCAGTCTTCTTTATCAAAAAGAAAGATGCAGCACTCGGGCTTGTACAGGACTACCGAGCCCTAAATGCTATGATGGTCAAAAACCAATACCTGATTCCTCTCATCCCTGAGCTTATCAACCAACTCTGAGATGCAAAGTACTTCACCAAACTTGATGTTTGGTGGGAGTATAATAATGTTTGGATCCAAGAAGGAGACGAGTGGAAGGCTGCCTTCTGAACCAACTGAGGCCTGTTTGAATCTTGGGTGATGTTCTTCAGTCTGACCAATAGTCTGGCCACCTTCCAAATGATAATGAACGACATTTTCCAAGACCTTATCATGGAAGGGGTAGTCTGTGTGTACTTGGATGACATCCTCATCTTCTCCAAGACCATTTCTGAACACAGGATGGTAGTCCAAAGAGTGACAGAGAGGCTCCGGTGATGTGTTCGCCTTGGGTTTGATACCTAAAGCCTGCACGCAACGGTCCTTTCCTCAGACAGTATCTAGTGCAGTCGTTCGAGGGACACAGCAGTTTGTGTATATCGTTGATAGGTTAGTCAAATTGTTGTATGTCTTCTTTCCACAGGATGGGATCGGAGATGGAATATTGGAACAGTGATGGTTGTTAAAGGACTGTAACTGTGTCAGTTTCCTAACTCCAAACTCTTCTTTGTACAAGAAAACGTTGAATGATTTGACTTCTTCTCTGCCTTGTATTTGAAGAAGGGGCTTCGTGGCTGGAATACTGTGCTTGATAATAGTCGTCTAGAGGCTATTACAATTTTAGTATCCAGTCACAATACCAATACTTTATGCTGGCAGTAGGTGATGTCAATAGATGTGACGAGTCTTGTGACGTGTGACGTGTGACGTAGTCTAAAACATTCTAGACTATTCTTGAACTTGCTTAACTTGAACTGAGACCGAACTTGAGCCGCGTCGACTTGACAAACTTGACTTGTTGAACTTGTTATTTTACATAGAGAGGCAGAGGCCTTTATATACATGTCTACAGCAACGGTGCATGGACGATGCAAAACGATGCGATAGAGGTGCTTGGTAAGAATAGGGGTAGTGCATGACAAAGGACGAGAACAAAAAGTACAAGAAAGGAATCAAGAAAGGAGTATCTGACAAAGCAGATAAGCAAGAATGTGTCAAGATAGGGAAAAGAAGTGTGGAGTGGGAATATTAGTACAAGAATAGAATGTCAGTTAGTAATGACGAGAAAAAGGTATCAAACATAGAACAAGGCAGAGATCATGTGAAAAAGATAATATGTCAGATAAAAGAACAAAAGAAATGTCCACCAATAATATTCCTCAACTTGTCCAATGTCTCCTAAGCGAATTGGATATAGAATAAGTCACTGTGTCATCCAAGAAGGATTGACGAATCAGAGACAACACAGGCTCCGAAGGCTATTCATGAACCTTTCCATGATTGGCTAACGAGTAGGGTGGAAAATGCGATCTTTCTGGATTCTATGATGAAGAGTGAGTTGAATGGACGGGGGAGGATATTCTGGGTATGGTCCCTTGAATTCTGCCACATATTCCTCTTGCCCTGCATGATAGTATACCCTTTTATCTCCAAGAAATATGAACGGTTCTTGGGAGTCGTTGACATATACTGGCTCTCCAATGGCATAGGTGTCATGATGATTGGGATTAGAGAGCTTGCGATGGAGATGAGCAGGATTAGGATATGTCGGTGTGATTGGAAAATGGCATTCAGCTCGTCCTTCTATAGGTTGCAATTCGATGGATTCTTGGATATGCGTCGATGAGGAAATGATAGATGACAACATTGATTGATTGATTTGATTATATAACAGGTGATAAAAGATGGCAGTGTCGGCATAGAGGCGATGTGAGATGATGGCTAAGGTTGAAGAAAATGGCGCTGGCGGAGTTGGATTGAAAATAAGTGTGGCTTGTCCGCTGGCTTGTCACCGGGAGCATGGGCTCTGTCTCCAACCTGAGAAGTGCGAGTTTGAATGTATGTCCACCGAGTACCTTGGACTCATCATCTCCAAAGGGCATGCCAAGATGGACCTGGTTAAGGTCAAAGGAGTTACAGACTAGCCGACTCCAAAGACCCAAAAGGAGGTGCAAGCCTTTCTTGGGTTTGCAAACTTCTACCAAAGATTCATCAAGGACTTCTCACACCATGCACAAGCTCTCTTTGACCTGACAAAGAAAGGAGATACCTGGAAGTGGGGTGGACCCAAAGACTTGGCCTTCCACAAACTCAAGGAACTCATCACCTCAGCCCTGGTCCTGGCCTTCCCAGATGACACTTGGATGTACCGAGTGGAGGCCAATTCTTCAGACTTTGCAACAGGAGCAGTCATCTCTCAACAATCCAAGGATGACAGATGGCACCCCATGACCTTCCTACCCAAAAGTCTTAGCCTGGTGGAGAAGAACTATGAGATTCATGACAAGGAGATGTTGGCCATAATCCGAGTCCTAGAGGAGTGGTGGCATCTTCTGGAAGGAGCACAACTCAAATTTGAGATCTGGGCAGATCATAAGAATTTAGAGTACTTCCGAATCTCAAAGAAGCTCAACCGAAGACAAGCTCGGTGGTCACTGTACCTGTCCCAGTTCAACTTCACACTCCACCACAGGCCCAGCTGAACTATGGGGGAAAACCAATACCTTATCCCAAAGGCCCGACCATGGGTCTGGAGTGAGCGACAACGAGAACTGAACATTGCTCTAACCAGAACTTTTTGCCATTTGGGCTCTCAAGGGACTTACTTGTCAGAATTCAATTATCAAAGATGAATGTTATAGATGAATGTAGTGTTAGTAATAACGTTCGAAAATGTTTCCACATGAATAGAATGGTATTCTAAAGTGAATAGGAATCCTACAGTAAAAGTGAACAGCTTTCGGAATGTTTGCAAAGAGGTGCATAGTTCCGAAGAGATAGATGTTCCAAAAGGATTCTATCTCGTGGATTGGATGAACCTTTTAGTTCATGCCGATCACAGCCAATGGTTTTACATTCTTTCGAAGTGTATTCAAACCCAAATTGATAAGTTTTATAGGACTTACTTCGAAGTGAAGTTGTTGTTCAAGATAGTTCATGAGGGATTGTTAAATCAGAGTAGATCAATCAAGTAGATGTGCAATAATTGAACTGGGGAACATACATGCGAATGTGCTACTTATATACTAGATGGTTTGGAGGCAATAGTGAATGGGGAGGAGTCCATGGGGATCAGAAAGTAGCTAAGGTACATGTATGCTAATTAATGACCATAGAAAATAGAGAACAAGGGTTGGGTGAAAATTGTGAATAAGAAAAAGATTTAACGAACTAGAAACAAATCCTGAAACCTGTTTCCAAATCGTATGTCATTTCGGATAGACAAACCCTTGTTTCACTTCCTTAAACAACGACCCTGAGTGTCAGAGATAAATGCGTCAACATATTGAATCATATTTCTTGTCACCATAAGCTTTTAGAAGCATAGAATCAACCCTGATATTGAGTTCCTAGAAATAGATGGGGATAGTAATGGGGATAGTGTAGATGCTTCTTTTCTGAAGAAAGGCTAATAACAGGACCTGATCTCTTGGTTGGGTCCTTGTGATGTTATTAGGATGAGTCAGGGTGTCAAGGGTGATGGAATATTGAATGGTTCATGTGTGACAAAATTGGTGATGATTCGGATTCCAAAGAATCGATTCGGAAGAATGTTGTTCAGATGGTTCAGAAGGTGGAGTAGGACATAAATCGTGATCGTGACATTACTGTGGTAGGTGAAGAATGAGACATACTCTGAGATATCTGAAGGATAACCTGAGATGGAGAAAAGGAGGAGTCAGTGACCATGGCCATCTCAGAGCTTCAGAAGGGACACTCACACATGGTAAGGGCTTTGGAGTGGTCTGAATGAGATGGCCTACTACTGTTTTTGGGGAAGACCTATGTACTGAATGATCCCAAACTTTGGCAATGCATCATATTCCAATATCATGACACCTGAGTAGCTGGGCATGCAGGGAGGTGGAAGACATTAGAACTTGTGTCTTGGAACTACTGGTGGCCACAGATGTCCAGGTACATTCGACAGTATGTGAAAACCTATGACCTATGCCTTTGCACTAAGGCACAAAGGAGTGCACCAATGGGTGAGCTCCAACCACTACCAATCCCCGAGCACCGATGGGATACGATTAGTGTTGACCTCATTGTTGAACTCCTGGAGGCCTGAGGGATTGACACCATCATGAATGTGGTAGACTTGGTGAGCAAACGAGCCCACTTCCTTCCAACCAATACCACAGTCACAGCATTAGGAGCCACTCAACTCTACCTCATGCATGCTGCATGGATTGCCAAGACAGATTGTCTCTGACCGAGGCCCACAATTTGTCTTGGAGTTCACGTGAGAACTTTACCGACTACTTGGTATCAAGCTCATGGCCACCACAGCTTATCACCCACAGGCTGATGGGAAGACCAAACATGTTAACCAGAAACTTGAGCAGTACCTTCAGATCTTCATTGATGAACACCAAGATGATTGGGATGAACTCCTCCCTCTTGCAGAGTTCCAATATAACAACCACATGCACTCTGCAACCCAAGAGATACCCTTCATGTCGGACACAGGCCGACATCCTCGGATGGGATTTGAACCAAGGCAGCCCAAATCCCACATGGAGACCATGAATGAGTTCAAAGAACAGATGGATAAATCATTAGAGGAAGCCAAGTCAGCACTGACCAAAGCAAAGGATGATATGGCTCGGTACTACAACCAATGCCAAACCCCAGCTCCAGAATACAAGGGAGGTGACTGAGTATTTCTGGATGCTTCAGACATTTGGACGACCTAACCTTCCCCAAAACTCACGCACCGCTACCTTGGGCCATATGTTATCCAACAGAAGTTGGTGTCAGAATCCAAACATCAGTGATTAAAGTTGTAAGTGAACATGGTGTTAGTAATTCTGTTTGGAAGTGTTTCTAATGATAATAGAATGGTATTCAAAAATGAATAGAAATCCTACAGTAAAAGCAAATGGCTTTCGGAACATTTGTGAATAAAATGCATGGTTCTGAAGAGATAGAGGTTCCAAAAAGATTCTATCTCATAGATCAAATGAACTTTGCAGTTCATGTCGATCACAGCCTATGATCTCACAATTCTACTTATATTATTGTTTGCATATTTCTGACTCAACCTAAGTCAAATCTCAAGCTGAAGACTTGACTGCCTCTATTCCCCCCTCATATTTCAATAGATATTAGTTAGATATCTAAGGATGGATATGTTTCTCCACTATTGGTGTCACTTAGCATGGACTATGTGACTATAATATTCTGGAGAACTCAGAGAACCTGACCGTGTTATAGTGGCTCATGTCACCACTTAACAATGTCAATCATAATATTAGCTTTGGAATCATGTAATAATTAGGTACAGGATTTCTTCCGAGAGAAATCCAGTCTTTGCCTTCAGTGAGAAACAGGACATAAGTATTTGCAGACCCTGTATAAATTGCATTAAAGGAAAAGAGGTGCGATTTAGCAATGACGCACCAAACGATATTGGACCAAATGTTAGTCAGGCACAAAGGTGCGCCAGCAGATTCTTGGCAGGGCGCTGCATTTAAAAATCGTAGATTGTCGAGAAAAACAACAGCATCGAGGCCCAAAGATTGACCGTTCTGGGGAAAGCAAGCCAGCGAGAATCGACACCGTTCCGATTTTTAATTGTTCCTTACTTTTTCTCCGTGTCTAAAGGGAACCACAGCCACTGACTTATATAACCCCGTAGTCCTCGGTCTCGGTCACGTGACTAAGCCGAATAATCTTTGGGCGCCGCTTAGTTGCTTATTATAGGGTGAACTCGGCAACTGTGCACACACTCATCCTACTTCACACTTCTATCTGTTCCGTTGGCTTTGTTTCTTGACCGTTGACCCCCCCCCTCCCCTTCCCTGTTATACACTCTCAAACTCTTGGTCAGGAAAACCAAAGACTCTCGCCTCCATTTAGGCTTCTCGGCAGGGGGTACTGCAATTGCGACCCTTTTTCCCGCTGGATTATATCATTCGTTTTCGACCTCGTGGTTTTTTTTATCATTTTTTTTGTTTGGCCCGTCAGGTCTCATCATATCATCACATTCACCTCCATCATGGTGCTCGGTTTTGGGTCAAAAAAGAAGAAGCCTTCGACAGAGCCCGTGTTTATTCGTGCTTCGCCCTCGCTCCCTGAACTCGCTCAGCAGCGCATTCCGTGGCCGGAGAACCTTGTAGATATTGACGCGGTTCACGCGTTTAGCGAAGAGCTGCCTGAGCATGAAAGACAAGGCGCACCTCACGGTGCCAGCAAGACATCGTTCCAAGGAACGCGGGGCCCTGTACCATTTCACAAGCCCTTCAAAGCTGGAGACAGTGCGCCTTCAAGCCCACAGCCAAACAACGTTGCTTCGTTATTTGGCTCTGGGGTGCCGCCACCTTCCTCCTTCAATGGTGTCGGGTCAAGAGCTCGTGCAGGATCATATCCCAAGTCGAACAGGAGAGCAAAGCATTCCCCTACGTTCAATGTCATGGTGAAAAATATGATCCCTTTTCCCTCTATTTTTCATTTTTTAAATTAATTGTTCTCCAAGGTGGCTGGTGCCAAGCAAACAGGAAAGTCTTCCCTCCTTCGCCTTCTCCTTGACACATCCACCATTTCTCCGACAAATACGCAAAGCCAACTAGCCTCTTTGTCTACATATCGATCTTCTTCAGCTCGACCTACAACCTCCATCAATACCGCGCACGTAGAGATTCTTCAAGGTCCTCCTTCGAATCGACCTGGTCCCGAAGAACGTATAAACCTTACGTGCATAGACACCCCTGGGCTCGATTTCTCCGAAGGGAAAGAATTTGCTCTTGACAGGGCTGTTTCCAGTGTAGTCAAATACGTCGATATGCAATTCGCCGAAACTATGGGCGAAGAGAGCAAGGTAGTCAGAACAAGCAAGGGCGATCAACATGTGCATCTGTGAGCATCTCTTCCTTTGAAAGCGTTCTCGCGGCTGTGCTGACATAAACACAGCTGCATATATCTGATCGACCCCGATTCTATTATGACACCCTCTGCCCGACGGGCAAGGTCGAGGCTGGCTGCTGCGGCGTTCCCAGCCCAGCCCCTCTCACCTAGTGACCTCCCTGAGCCTTCAGAGTATGACTCGGGTTCAGACGACGAGGACGAAAGTGAGATTGCAACTCGTGAAGGAGACTCTGATGACGAATATGGGGAACCGGAGCCCGCCCCACCGACTGAGAGGGCACCACTGACGCCGATCTCTCCAGATGAACAGACGCCTCGTAATTCCGTTGATCCACAGTCGGAGGCGACCAGGATCAGTGTTGAGGTATCGTTGTCGCAGTCACCACACAAAATTCCGCCGAAGACCCCGAATAGACTAGGCATGTCTCCAGCCGAGATCCGGGTGATCGGGCGCCTTGCAAAGCGTGTCAATGTGCTCCCGATTGTCGCACGGGCCGATACACTCACCGATGGGCGGCTGGAGCGTATTAAACGTGCCGTGCGGAGGGATCTCCGTTCCGTAGGTATAGAAGACGACGGGGGCATCGCTGGGGTGTTCGCGGTGTGGGATGCTGAGCCTGGCACTCATTTCGGGAGACGGAGTTCGGGCAAGGAGAATGCTGGCGGAGCACTCTACGGCCATTTGCAAACCTCTGATGATGATTATGATCACGATGATGAACGCCAGTCGCGCCCTGTGATCAAGTTGAGAGGTACCACTCGGGGCCTGACGAGATCACGCTCACGCAAGTCGCTCAAGACGGCGGTCGGGGCTGAATATGATGAGCCAGATGTTGAGGTGTCGCCGGGATATCTGGCATCGCCCCCATCTACAGGACACGGTCATGATAGCGTTTCCCTGTCGTCCCCAAGCAAGAGGACATCTGTGGTATCGGCCAGAGATGCCGGATACGGAGCAATGTTTTCAAGGGGAGATTTGAGGGCGCGGATGCCATTCGCCATCATCGCTCCTGAACGGGACAGGGTTTCGAAAAAGGCTGGAGTCAGCCAAAACGGGCAGCACCCACATGAGGTGCCGGCGCCGGGTGTGGGTGGGAGATTCGTGCGACGGTTCCGGTGGGGGACCGTGGACGTGTTGGATCCGCAGCACTGTGATTTTGCGGCTCTCAGAGCTGCTGTGCTTGGAAGCTATATGCGCGTGCGTATACAGTCGTATCGTTGCGTGGATTCAGTGCTGATAATTGCATGGTGGGTAGTCGCTCAAGGCAAGAACAAAGGATGTGCTGTATGAGCGTTTCCGGACAGAAAAGTTGCTCGCGAGGCGTGCGACGGCTAACATCAGTGACAGTGCCAGACAGCGCATTTTTCAGGGTATATAAGTTCTGGTCACGCATTCCCTCCCGGTTCTCATAATTTGACTTGGCAGATCTAGGATTGTAAGGCCATACCAAAAATCACTCACTAGCAAATATCATACCCCCTGACCAATTCGTCTGGTCGCTTGGTTTTTTTATTATGAGATTATATCTGTCAAATTGTTTGGATGGATATATGAATCCGTTCCTCGTCTTTCCTTTGTCTTTTTGTTCCGCGTATATCCCAATACCGGGCGCCTACGTTTCCTACCTTGATTCTTATTTTTTTCCCCGTCTGCTGTTTGTACTTGCATGTGTCCATCGGGCCGACTCTCTACTTCATGTTGGCTGTCACCGGCGTTTTTTCTAGTTCTTTCATAGCTCAGGGACCTGCTTAATGTGAGTGGAGCTAATAACACTCGTGATCACCCACCGCCACAAAGGAAGTGGGAATTTGTTCTGGTTTGTGGTTAGTCACGGATGGCGGATAATGTCCGTCCCACCGAGAGAATGGGGGGGTCCGGACCGACAGAAAAACAAGCAGGCATGCGAGGTCCGGCCCCGAAGCACAGGATGGAGACGAGCTCACTAGGCGACAAACGTTCGCCATCCGGAGCAAGCAGAATCCCCATACAAAGCGACCTGGGCTCGCGCGGAACGGGATCAGAGCTGGAAAGCCGGAGCAGCCAATCCCGTACTCACGCTCGTTCACGCGGATACTGGCTGGGTGCTTCTTTCCAGGGCAGCGCGGATAGGAGAGATGAGTATGGACTCACACGGAGATAGGATATATATGAGCTGTGGAGGTAGTGCCGACCGAAAACCCGAGCCACGGAGACAAATTTTGAATGCGGGCGACAAAAAGTGCTTCGAATGATGATCCTGTGCGCTGTCGCGCCTGTCACGGCCTCTGTGATATCCCTATCAGCGGTGTGTGCCCAAGTCGTCATCCGCTGCCTGTCATCTGCCAGCCTGGCCTTTTCGCACGCGAGGAACGGGGTGGGCGGAGCGGGCAGGCGGAAGCGGGGGCGACACACCACACTATTTAAAGACGCA
>QMFG01002056.1:0-15725 GCA_003314545.1 Ramaria sp. MG151 | reverse complement strand
AGGTTGAAGAAAATGGCGCTGGTGGAGTTGGATTGAAAATAGATGTGGCTTGTCCGCTGGCTTGTCAGCGGGATTCTCCATGGATATATATACCCCATTATTAAGGTAAAGCAACATGAAAACCCATGTGTTGATACAAACATAGTATTTATTAATCATCTTCTACTCTTCTGGTGGTAGTATTCACTGCTATCAGTGACCTTGAAGGCATCCAAAACCAAATACTTGGCTTGGTAGCAAAATGTCTAAGCTCTGCAATGAAAAGAAAACAAGACAAATTTCTGGGAGGGGGGAGAGGGGGAATCGGACCTGCCGTGTGAAGCATCAGCCCACTTCCACAAGTGATACTTACACTGTAGTTCATATACTGGAAGCACACTAGGAGAGCATAGGCTAGAAAATAAAGACCTGCTACTCAATATACAAAGATTTCATTTGTATATATGTAGTAAGAAATTAAAAAAAAGCATACCTCTTTGATTTGAAGTGGTAGTTTGAAAACAATGCAAAGGCTGCAGGGTGGCCTTTTTTACTGACTAAAATACTAACAGATAGACCAGGTAAGTCCTGAGATTTTGACAGAAGATTAGCTTATGAAACTGGCCAGAAGATAGCTAGGAGATCACCTCAGGGAAAGGAAAACAAAACAAAACATCTATAACTCATTTCAAATGCAACTCAAGGCCAAAAGCCTTAGATTTATCTATTTGTTTTACTTTTAGATCAAACAGAGTGAATGGCTACAAACCCACATGGCTGCAAATGACTGCATATATTCAGTCACACATGTTCACATTCAAAAGATTGTCAATCAGTATACATGTGGACATGAAACAATACCAAAGATATATTAGGAACTTGGAAAACAATTCCTATCGACATAGTCAGGAACTGATCTGCAACCGGAGTATCAGTCCTTCTATTCATCTCAGGAGAAGTGTGCATACACACAGGAGGTGTTTTGGAATTTTTCCTTTCTTTCTTCTTGTTCTGTTAAGAACTGATCAGAATGGAAGCAGAAGTAAGGCTGGAACTCAGATTAGAGTCAACTGAGGTGTGGGGTCTGGGGCTGAGGGGGCCAAGGCTTAATGGTCAAGTCAGATGGGACTTGGCTTCACCTTATGTGCCGCGCTAGCTCAGTGTCCTGTCCCAGTATTTTGGACAAGGCCCAAGGTCACTCGAAGTTCAGGCATGACCTTAACAGGGGAGTGGAGAGATTAGAGAAGATGAATATATTAGAGGTATCTTAGTTGATATCAGAACTGACTTCCATGTACATGAACTAGTAGCTTATATATGAAGGGGTTTGGGAATTGGGGACCAAGTGACCAAAGTTAAGGTTGTAAGCTACGGAGAGAAAGATCAAACACAAGATGAAAATAGGTGAAACATGTTTGAGGATTCAGGGAACAGACTTGGAATGGACTCTGACAGTATCCCCCTCTTAAGGCTGAACATATGAAGCCACTTGTTTTGGTGGATGAACAGTGTCAAGACCATAGGCCATTTGTTCAGGCCGAGCCACTTACTCCGGTGGGTGGCCATCTATGACTGGCATTTTCTATTCCATGGTACCACTTTCTATTTTTACCTTCCATACTATATAACTAATTAGCTAGAATATTCTAGGGCTTTGTCACGATCATGATTTATGATCTGTTCTGCCTTCCGAACCACCTGAACCACCCGAACATCACGTTTCCGAATCAACTCTTCGGAACCCGAATCATCGGCAGACTTGTCACACATAAACCATCCAACACTTCATCACCCATAACACCTTGAATCATCCTAGCAACATCCCAAGGACCCAACCAAGAAATCAGATTCTATTATTAGCCTTTCCTCAGAAAAGAAGCACCTACACTATCCCCATCACTATCCCCATCTATTTCTAGGAACTCAATAGGAGGGTCGATTCTATGCTTCTAAAAGCTTATGGAAACAACACATACGATTCAACATGAGGACGCGTTCATACCCATCACTCAGGGCTGTCGTTTAAAGAGGTGAAACAAGGGTTCGTTTACCCGAAACAACATACAGTTCGGAAACAAGTTTCAGGGTTTATTTCTAGTTCGTTAAACCCTTTTCCCATTCACAATTTTCATCCCACTCTTGTTCTCTATTCATTATGGTCATTAACTAGCATACATGTACTTTAACTACTTTTCCGATCCTTAACGGACTACTCCCCATTCGCCTTTGCCTCCAAACGTCCCAGTATATAAGTAGCACATTTGCATGTATGTTCTTTAGTTCAATTATTGTACGTCTACTTGATTAATCTTCTTGACTTAACAATTCGTCGTGAACAATCAAAAAGAGCAACTTCATTTTGAAGTAAGTCCTATAAAACTTATCACTTTAGATTTGATTATACTTCGAAAGAATGTAATCATACTGGGTGTGATCGGCGTGAACCATACGGTTCATCCGATCCACGAGATAGAATCCTTTCAGAATATCTATTTCTTCGGAATCATGCACTTCTTCGCAAACATTCTGAAAGCCCTTCGCTTTTACTGTAGGATTGCCTTTCATTTTCGAACACCATCCTCTTTATGTGGAAATATTTTCCAATGTTATTGCTAACAATACATTTCTCCATAACATTTATCTTTGATAATTGAATTCTGACAGGCTTCAGTGCTTCATGACAAAGACTGAAGTGAGTAGAAGTTCCCTTGTTCCAACAAGTACTTACTTATCTTCTGTGATATAGTTCTTGTTCTTAGGTAGCTACTCTACAATAGAGAGTGCTTTGTGACGAAGACTGAATTCTTGTTCTTAGTTTAACAAACAGTTTATGTGATATGGGGCTGAGGTCATGTGACATGTTTGGGTCAGGTGCGAGGTATAAGTCTTAGAAATATAAATGATAACTAGTTAATTCTCTTTAATACAAGTGCCACAGTGGATGATATGACAGGCATATCTCCCGATCAATATATAGATCTGATATGATAATCAATATAGATTCTGCTGGTGCCGGGTGTCAAAGAAGACCTGGGAATTCAGCCTGACTGATGGGACAAAGGTAGGACAATGATAGTTCATTAAATGAAGGATTGGCATGTTGAATATGATGTGAATACATTGGGAATATTGATAGATCAATGAAGATTCAATAAATCCTGAGAAGACGAATGATAAGAGGTGACTACAAGATAAAATTTTGAGCAGCTTAAGACAGAGAGTACAGTGAACAGATTTTGCAATCAATTGTTGTTTCTGTACTACATTAGTAGTACTTATACATGTTTGGGAGCACTATCTATAACTAGAGCTGAGAACTACAAGGGGAATATCTTTACATGTGATAAGGTATGACATGGGCAGCTATTCAAGCATATGGATGAAATGAATGAAAAAAGATGTAAAAACAGGAGAAGACAAATTTGGTAGGTATACTGAAGTTTTAGGGTGGTAATAGAGCAGGTGGTGTGTGGAGTAAAACACGAGATGTGGTGGAATGAGAGAAGAGTACAGCTAAAAGAAAATAGATGAAAAAGAAATTGGATGGCACCTGACATCTGAGCCCTTGTCTCCAGTATATCCATTGACTCATGATTTAGAGTGTTCATTTCATACAGTCAATGATGGGGCTTGAATGGAGTGGATAAGTATTGAAATGTCAGCTGTGATGGAGTAATGTCATTGGTGACAATGCCCAGCCTCATTTCCATATATTGAATTTTCTCTTTATTGTCTCCAGTCAGTGGGATATGATTGGTGGGGTCAGATTCCCCATAAGGGAGAAGAGGTCTTTTATATGTTACCCCCCCACATAATTGTTGTGGAATTAATTGCAGGCGCATATATGCTGCTCCCGAGATATCCGGATGGGCGCTTAACTGCCAGATAGGAGGGGAAGGCAATATATGCTGCATTCCTCAGGTCAATCTCATTCCCTTCATCTGAATTTATAACCATCCTTTAGATACTTCTCTTATAAGTATATGGACCAAGTTTTATTAGCTAGAGTCGTCTAGTTACTTAGTTATGTAGTTAAGTATAGTTCCCGGTCAGGGATGACTGGAGACTATACAGCTGCACGGGCAGCCGCAGATGAACCCCTCAGTGTGTTCTATCACTGAGGTGGTGAGTCTAACATTTGTTTACCTTGTAGAAGAGTAGCTAACTGGTTAGTAGATATCTCTGTCTGCAGGTAGTTATTTAATACTTAGTGTGTTCTATCACTGAGGTGATATCTCTGTCTGCAGTATCAAATTTTTAATATCTCTCCTATCTACAACTATCCAATAGTAACAACAATAATCTGCTGTTTGTTCTCATGGCCCATATCCCATTCCCACAAATACGCTTTATATCAGCCATTCCCATGGCATCATTACAAGTTGTTTACTTTTCAATGTCTGACTCTAATGACTGTATCCTAGTATACAAATTTAATAACCTTCTAGGAAATCAAGTGTATCCCTGGGATCTTGTAACCTGAATGTGAATGCTGGGTCTAGGAATGGTTAGCATAAATAAATAGTGTTTTCAATTTGTAGGTGCATTGCAAAATGTCAAACTCTCCACTCTGGATACTTGTGTATCCTGTTGCTTAGTAATCCAATTTTTCACCCAATTCCAATTTTTCTCCTTCACCTGTCACTCTATTCTCTTGATCTTCAGTGGATCATATAGGTTGTATATCATTTTACCAAGGTGACTTTTTTTTTTTTCAGTTCCTGGTCAAAGCAAGAGAGCTGTCTTAAGCTAAACCTTAACCCTGATTACTTTGGCACCATAGGCTATGTGAAATAATGAAACTTGTTTTCCTATGGTTGTTATTCAGTTTAGAAATAAATAATAAATGTTATTATTATCTATCTACCATGCGATCCAAGATTATGTAATCTACTGATGGATCAGTGACGCCATCTAGAATAAAAATGGAAAAACAATATAAAAATATTACTAACCCCAATTCAAAGCCTCAGGCTTTAGAATACACTTTGTTTATATTTTTAGAATCAATCAGTGAAGGATCTCCGAGCCCATGCGAGCACGAACACACGCATATATGTGTTCAGACATGAACGGGCTCAAACAGCCTACGATTGGCGGTCACATGTATCTGAAACATTCCCAAATGCACATAAAGCAACCTATTTACCATTTCGATCCACCCCTATTGTCACTGATCCCCAAATGAAGCTGATCACTTCCATTTCATTTCGACAAGCGCCCGGAGCTTCAAAATGAAGTTTCAGAAGTTTTCTGTTGCTTTTTCTTTGTTCTTTCTATCTAATAAAATTGTTGCACACATGATTTGTAGTTCTCATAGCACACAGATCGGTTTCAAGTGCTTTAGATAGCTTTTAGTTACATATTTGTGCATTTTATCCCTCATGTAGATTGCAACCCCAGAACTGCTCCATCACCCTATTATTTTTCTTGGAATCACAAAGGACTCTCGCTAGCTAGCTTTTCACTTAAATATGCTTGTAGTTCTCGGTACAATCTAAGGCAGTAAAACTCCACAAAGTCTCCCATATTCTGAGTCTCTTGCTTGATCTCTCTACAACTGTCTCTTTGCTAGCAAATCGCCACCGGCTGCTTGCTTTCAATTCAAGTGATCTATTAAACTCAACAGTTATCTCAATTTTGTTAAGTTTACGCTATATCTCTATCTACAAAGCTCATGTCAGTGTACGCGAACTTTTAGCGCTGACATTTTGCTCCCACATCAGCACATCCCCCCCATCACAATAGAACTCTGCTTAGATTATGAAACAAGCGTGTAAAGCTCACATTGAAGAACTTGAATAAAACTCAAATAAAGCTCAAAAAAAATACAAAACAAATATAACAAATATTCCATTCTATTTTCTTATTAATAAATAAGCATGATTTTACCATTTGCTGTTATCAATGCATAGTACTGTCACAATCACAGTTTAAGAGATTCTATTGTTTCAATCCTGAAACACAATGCTCCGAAGAATTCCGAAAGCTTCTGGGTTACCCTTGTGTCAGAATCCAAATTTCAGTAATAAAAGATGTATATGAAGGTTGGGTTAGTGAATCTGTTCGGAAATGTTCCTAATGATAACAAAATGGTTTTGGAAAGTGAATAGAAATCCTACAGTAAAAGCGAATGGCTTTCAGAACGTCTGCGAATGAAGTGCATAGTTCCGAAGAGATAGAGGTTCCGAAAGGATTCTATCTCTTAGATCGAATGAACTTGGCAGTCCATGTCGATCACAGCCAATGATCTTACATTCCTTGAAGTGGTTTTAACTAATCAAAATGGAATTGGAGTGCTTACTCGAAAATAGAAAGTTGTTTGTTGAAGGTAAGTTGGGGATGGGTTGGCAAGTGTGAGTGGAAGAATCAAGTTGACATACGATAATTGAACTAGGGAACATACATGCGAATGTGCTAGCTATATATTGAACCATTCGGAAGGAAGAGTGAATGGGAATGAGTCCGTGATGGTTGGAAAGTAGCTAAGGCACATGTATACTAATTAAAGGCCATAGAAAACAAAGAACAAGGCAAGTAGGAAAATTGTGAATGAAGAAAAAGATTAACAGACCATCAATAACTCTTGAAACATGTTTCCGAATCACATGGCTCTTCGGGTAGAACTAACCATCCCTAAATCCTTCGGAGGGTGATCCTGAGGGTTTAGAACATTCATATTATAGAATATGATGATATAGAATGTTATCGCCTGCTTCCACACAATAGAAATGACTCAATCAATGAGTTCATTGGAAAAGATGGGGATAGTGATAGGGATAGTCAGGGTGCTTCTCTTCCAGAAAAGATTATGATCGGACCTGATTATTGATTGTTTCACTAAACACTTCATGGAGTGATTCCTGAACTGGATTGGGTGACCGGATCAAATGTATGCGAAGTATTGAGGCAAGGGTGATTCGGAATTCGGAAGATCCATTCAGAAGGATTGGTTTGGAAGGACAATGATATAGATGAGGTGTCCATATTGTGATCGTGACACCTTGCCTCAATACTTCACACACATTCATTTGATCTGGTCAACCAATTCAGTTCAGGAATCACTCCATTAAGTGTTTAATGAAACAATCAATAACCAGGTCCAATCATAATCTTTCCTGGAAAAGAAGCACCCTGATTATCCCCATCACTATCCCCATCTTTTCCAATGAACTCCTTGATCAAGTGATTTCTATGGTGTGGAAGCTTGCGATGACATTCCATAACATCAGACTTTATGATATGAATGTTCTAGACACTCAGGGTCACTCTCTGAAGGATTTAGGAACGGTTAACCCTACCTGAAGAGCCATGTGATTCGAAACATGTTTCAGGATTTATTTCCAGTTCGTTAATCTTTTCTTCATTCACCATTTTCCTACCTCCCTTGTTTTCTGTTTCCTATGGCCTTTAATTAGTATACATGTACCTCAGCTACTTTCTGACCCTCACGGACTCTTTTCCATTTGCTCTCTCTTCCGAACTGTTCAGTATAACAGCTAACACATTCACATGTATATTGCTTAGTTCAATTATTGTACGTCTACTTGATTATTCTACTCTATCTTGCCAACTCATCGAAAAATACCTTGAACAACAACTTCTCATTTGAGTAAGCACTCCAACTCTACTTATAATAATTTAAACACACTTCGAAAGAATGTGAAATCAATGGCTGTGATTGACATGGACTGCAAAGTTCATTTGATCCACGAGATAGAATCCTTTCAGAGCCTCTATCTCTTCAGAGCTATACATTTTATTCGTAAATGTTCCAAAAGCCATTCGCTTTTACTGTAGGATTTCTATTCACCTTCGAATACCATTCTATTATCATTAGAAACATTTCCGAACAGAATTACTAACATCACATTCACCTACAACTTTTATCACTGATATTTGGATTCTGACAAGTATAAGGGTTCAATAAAACTAAGAAGACATTCCTCTCTAGTTTTCCATATAGCCAAGTCATCCCTGTAGAAGTACCAGAGCTACATTCCAAGCCCTGGTTTCTCAGTCTTATTTCTGCAGTGGCATTCTTTTTCTCCAGAACGAGCTTGTGGTCTTCCCCATGACACACGTAAGAGCAACATTTGGAGTTTAGACATCGCCCTCTTCGAGTTCTTCATGGCCACACACCATTTGAGCATGCAGATCCTGATGGAACCACTGAGACATTTAGCACCAAGGCTGTGAGCTCTGAGCACCCTGCTTACAGTGACAAGCCAGCAAACAAGACACATCTATTTTCAATCCAACTCCGCCAGTGCGATTTTCTTCAACCTTAGCCATCATCTCACATTGCCTCTACACTGGCACCACCATCTTTTATCACTCGTTATATAATCATCAATCAATCAATATCTCATCATCTATCATTTCTTCATCAACGCATATCCAAGATTCTATTGAATTGCAACCTATAGAAGGACAAGCTGAATGCCATTTTCCAATCACACCGACATATCCTAATCCTGATCATCTCCATTGCAAGCTCTCTAATCCCACTCATTGTGACACTTATGCCATTGGAGAGCTAGTATATGTCAACAACTCCCCAACACCATTCATATTTCTTGGAGATAAAAGGGTACATGCTTTGTCATGCACCACCCCTATTCTTACCAAGCACCTCTATCACATCATTTTGCATCATCCTGGATCATTGCTATAGGCATGTATAGAAAGGTCTCTGCCTCTCTGTAAAATGACAATTCAAGTTTCACAAGTCAAGTCTTACGCTCAAGTTGTCAGGGGACAACCCATTTTCACCAAATCCTCCACCTTCAAGGCCCTTACACATTCAAAGCACAAGTCCGAGGCATGGGAACTTCAGTCTGAAGCCTCTAAGTACGAACCCAAAGCCTCGGGCTTCCAGTCTGAAACCTCGGACCACCCGAGACCTCAACCAACCTCAGGGCAAAGCCCGAATCTCTGATCCGGACCCTTGGCCTGACATCCGACCTTCATCAGGGTCAAAGCACCTTATGGGGATAGAAGTTGGGCAGGGTTGACAGCGCGTAGGAGTGCCCCTGGTTGGGCATTAGATAGTCATATATAGTTTTTTCACTAGTAGTGGGGATCCCTAGACTTTTCTCTTTGGATTTCCCCTCTACTAGGTGAGAGTTCCCTTACTGTATTTTCTTACACACATATATATCTCTTTGCATTTCCCCTCTACTAGATACCTGCGGGCGCTAGGAGGGTTGCCCTTACACAAGTCTGGTCCAAGTTAAAGTCAAGCAAGCAAGATCAAGGATAATCTAGAAGGTTCTAGACTATGTCACACATCATGGTCACGGTCACATACATCACATCACACATCATAGTCACAAGACTCGTTAAGTTTATTGACATCACCTACTGCCAGCATAAAGTATTGGTATTGTGACAGGATACTAAAATTGTAATAGCCACCAGATGACTATTATCAAATGCAGTATTCCAATCACAAAGCCCCTTCTTCAAATACAAGGCAGAGAAGAAGTCAAATCATTTGACATATTTTTATACAAAGAAGAGCTTGGTCTAGGACACTGACACAGTTACAGTCATCCAACAACCATCACTGTTGCAATATCCCATCCCTAATCCCATCCTGTGAAAAGAAGACAGACGACAATTTAACTCACCAATCCACGATATACATAACTGCTGCTGTGTCCCTTGAATGACTGCACTAGATATTGTCTGAGGAAAGGACCATTGCGTGCAGGCTTTAGGTATCAAATCTAAGGCGAACACATCAATGGTCTCTGTTGTCACTGATATTCTTTATTAGGATCTTGAGAAGTATTGGGTACTGATGTGTTCACCTTAGGTTTGATACCTAAAGCCTGCACTCAACAGTCCTTTCCTCAGATGGTATCTAGTGCAGTTGTTTGAGGGACACAGCAGTTGTGTATATTGTGGATCAGTGAGTTGAATTGTCATCTGTCTTCTTTTCACAGGATGGGATTAGGGATGGGATATTGCAACAGTGATGGTTGTTGGATGACTGTAACTGTGTTAGTTCCCTAGACCAAGCTCTTCTTTGTATAAAAAGACATCGAATGATTTGACTTCTTCTCTGCCTTGTATTTGAAGAAGGGGCTTTGTGATTGGAATACCACATTTGATAATAGTCATCTGGTGGCTATTACAATTTTAGTATCCTGTCACAATACCAATACTTTATGCTGGCAGTAGGTGATGTCAATAAACTTAACGAGTCTTGTGACTAGAATGTGTGATGTGATGTATGTGACTGTGACTGTGACGTGTGACATAGTCTAGAACCTTCTCCATCATTGATCTTGCCTGCTTGACTTTAACTTGGACCAGACTTGAGTGTAAGACTTGACTTGTGAAACTTGAATTGTTATTTTACAGAGAGAGGCAGAGGCCTTTATATACATGTCTATAGCAATGATGCAGGACAATGCAAAATGGTGCGATAGAGGTGCTTGGTAAGAATAGGGGTGATGTATGACAAAGCACAAGAACAAAAAGTACAAGAAAGGAATCAAGAAAGGAGTATCTGACAAAGCAGATAAGCAAGAATGTGTCAAGATAGGGAAAAGAAGTGTGGAGTGGGAATATTATTACAAGAATAGAATGTCAGGTAGTCATGATGAGAAAAAGTTATCAAACATAGAACAAGGCAAAGGTCAGGTGAAAAAGATAATATGTCAGATAAAAGAACAAAAAAAATGTCCACCAATAATATTCCTCAACTTGTCTAATGTCTCCTAAGTGAATTGGATATAGAATGTGTCACTGTGTCATCCAGGAAGGATTGACAAATCAGAGACAACACAGGCTCTGAAGGCTGTTCATGAACCTTTCCATGAATGGCTCACAAGTAGGGTGGAAAATGCGATCCTTCTGGATTCTATGATAAAGAGTGAGTTGAATGGACAGGGGATGATATTCTAGGTATGGTCCCTTGAATTCTGCCACGTATTCCTCTTGCCCTGCATGATAGTATACCCTTTTATCTCCAAGAAATATGAATGGTGTTGGGGAGTCGTTGACATATACTGGCTCTCCAATGGCATAAGTGTCACAATGAGTGGGATTAGAGAGCTTGCAATGGAGATGAGCAGGATTAGGATATGTCAGCGTGATTGGAAAATGGCATTCAGCTTGTCCTTCTATAGGTTGCAATTCAATAGAATCTTGGATATGCATTGATGAGGAAATGATAGATGACAACTTATTAATTGATCGATGATTATATAATGAGTGATAAAAGATGGTGGTGTTGGCATAGAGGTGATGTGAGATGATGGCTAAGGTTGAAGAAAATGGCGCTGGAGGAGTTGGATTGAAAATAGATGTGTCTTGTCTCCTGGCTTATCAGCACACATGGTTAAAGGAAAGTGAGTTGGTAAATGGTCCATGAGCAGAGGTGAGCTTTTATTGCACTTCATGAAAATTATGTTTTGTCAAGCACAACCTGTGTCATGATTGTAAACTTGTCACCACTTTCTATCCTACTTTTTGCTAATTACCACTTCTCACTAGATCTTGAGAAGCTTCTACAAAAAATGATTCTTCCCAATGCTGACCTATGAATTATGGCTCCTGTTGCTGTAAATGACTCATGCTTTGATCCTTCCAACCTGAAATGCCACATATGTGTCGCTGGTTGAGCCAGAGAATAATCAGCTGTGATTGGGCGCTATGAATGATAAGACTGTTGTTGATCCATATGGATGGCCTCGCAGGTCCTTGGTCCTGTGCGTAATGTCTGAGAGGCATGCATCTTTGAAAGTATATCATGTTACTCGCTGGAGAGTGATATGGTGGCAAGGGAGATGTCTCAAATAAGCCTGTATTTTACACCTGCTAATATACACAGTTTACTGAGGCAAGAGCCCTGTATCCACCCCCACCTGGATACAATGTACCAGCATGCACCAATACCAGTGTCGAAGACCCTAAAAACTTGAGTAATAACACCACTCCTACTTCTCTTCCACGAGCCTCTCAGTTCTGCATCACCTGAGTCGACTGGGAGAGTTGACATAGCCATTGTTGTCGTGAGTGACAGTTGATTCTCAATAACGTATATGTGTGGCATCAAACCCATGATAAACAGATCTTGTGTGGAGTATGGATGACACCAGTGTGTCTGGTGCCATTGGTACCATGTTTCACCAGTCCAGCATGTGTGTTTCCACTATCAGTCAATCGTTACCTTCAAGGTACTTGTACATATCATCCAACATCTGTCCAGACATTGCCAGTAATCTTAAAAAAAAAAAACTCCAATATTCAATTATTTTTTATGCCACTGACCCATTTCACATTTGACCATCAACCACAAGCCAAGTGAGGTTCATCTCACACTTGAAGCTCTGGTATTATACTTTGCCCATCACCGCTCTGGGTATGGGTCATTAGGGAAGGATGGTCCTACTGGGGTCAGAAGCCCCTGGGAGCAAATGAATAGGTATTGCTGGGGCAATTTCTTGTAGCACTTTTGAGAATGTGGAGGTTGCTGGGGAAGCCAGCAGGCCTGGTGATGGTCTGGACATTTGATTACAATACTTGGATTGAGGAGTTCTCTAAATTAACAACTCCTTAGTAGACTATTCAAGCTATCATATTGCTTGTAGCTACCCAAATTAACAACTATAGCTTTTTCAGTCTTTGTACTATATGTAATATCTTCAGTGACTGTTAAAACTGAGGAGGAAGATTGTGGTGAGCTGTGTCACTTGCATTTACCCTACAATTGGCTGCCTTTGATCACATGGTGAAAATTCATTTTCTGCCACCAGTAATGCAAAGGCACCCAAAACCAAGTACTTGGCTTGGAAGCAAAATGTCAGGGCAGTGTAGAGAGAAAATAAGGGGATCATTAGTGTGAGCCAAGAAAATAAGGAAAAGTTTTGAGAATTCATAAAGTGAATGTTAGTATAGTTTCAAGAAAAATTTAATAAAGAAGAGATTGTCAGAAAATATTAGGGGGGTTTATTACTAGGTATACTACCTGTATGCACCCAACATCTGTGAAACAAAAAAGGGGAGGATTATGTCAGGGGACAACTGGTTTATTCCCTTTTTCCTCTCTTTTCCCCCTTTTTTCCCTTTTCCCCCTTTCCCTTTTCCCTCCTATTCCCTATTTCCTTTTATACTAGATCTATCCTATCTCTAGTATTATGTCCTTTGCCTCCCTTTTTCTCTATTTTCCCCTAGTGCTAGTTACACCTTTGCTTGCTCTTGTTTGATCACCAGTAGCTATATAGTTAGTCGCTAAGGTAAGGGAATCCTCACCCTTTTCTCTTTGGATTTCCCTTACCAGGTATGTGTCTCACTACGGTAATTACTCTTTGATTTTTTATATAACTTTGGATTTCCCTTACCAGCCTAGAGTGAGTCCCTGTGGGTAGCTTGGGGTTCGAGTCCCCTTGCAGGCCTAGGCAGGATGCTGACAGGGTAGTATCCCCTGCAGTATGCCTTCCAGCAGGCATATCCTGGGTAAGGTGAGGTTGCCCTTACAGTAGAAAAGGGTGACAGGGAGGGCCAACAGTGTCTACGCATATTTCGGACATGAGTGAGGACCTCGCACGAAGATCACAGTGTGACATTGTTCCCCCTCTGGTGCGGAAGCCCACCGACCTACGCTTGATTCACACTAGTAGCATCGAGGCAAACAGTGACGAGTGGGGTCTTACAAAGTGACCGTGACCCCCACTACCGGATTCAACTTGTCCTAGCGGTGCACTAGTAACGGTCCGCTTCGGGCAAAGGTGAACGGTGCTAGCAAAGATAGCTGAGGAAAGTAGGAGAGTGCACTGCCCTCTGATTTCATTCATGGCAACACTATAAATCACTGTCTATGTACAGTAGAGCACACTGCCCTCTGAAGGCCAAGGCAACGACGCTATAAACCCCTAATACCCCCAACACTTTTCTCTTGCATTCTTCTATCCTCACTACCTGGTGTATCTACAGACCGATCAATCCCACTACGCCATCCTACGATCCGCACTCCTACCTCATGCCCGCACTCTCCATTTTGACTCCCCTTGCGCTTCATTCTTTATCCGACCCCTCCTCAACAGCACGATTCTTTCACCTCCGTATTTCTTCATCCCCTCTGGAAGCCTTTGGAAGCCCCTGGAAGCCCCTGAGAATGCAATGATCACTCAGGTGATGAAGATACAGGTGTTCAGCTAAGTGAACACCCCAGCGTGCCCCCATTCCTCTACTCCCCATCAGATACCGCAGACCTTCAGGACACCCTTGGACCTACCAGCAACACCGCTGATGTGCGTGAGGCACCACGTCATGCGCTTGCTGTTGACAACACCACCGTCACCGCCGCATTGACCGATAGTTCATCCAAGATGAGCGGCAGTGACCTTGCACGTCTCCAGAGTTGTGCATCCACCTCTGGATTCACCCCAAAAGGCCCTCAGGTGCTGCGTGAGGCATAGCACAACCTACGCGTGGCCGCGAGCCATTCCGCATGCCCCAACGACACGTTCACCCCACCAGCTCTACATCTCACCCTACCTTTACTCGGTCCTGGGAACCCTGCGGCAATCCCATTACAGGCATTGTCATGTTTGCACGACAACTGTCTGAACTGATGCGCCGCTTCGAGTCTCATTCGACGAACCTTGTCAGACAACAACATTGTTTGTCGAATGGAGTCCAGACCGTGAAAGTAGATAGCATGATCATGACTGGGCCCATCTGATCGCTTGTTACAGCCCTTGGAGCAACCGATGACCAGGCATCGTGTCTTCCGGTGATCGTTCAAAGGCTCCACCATCGGTGTAGCCCACGCTTGTGCAATTCAGCACGTCGCATACAGATGGGCACTGTCAGCCCCCCAATCGGTGTGTCTGATCACCGGTGCAATCACAGACACTGGTGGCTATGCGCACACCTCCAGAAGCACACCCCCAAGCCCTGGCACCCACGCGCATCGCTGACCCCACTCTGAGACATGACCACCACACTGTCCTTGCCAAACCGTCGAGCACATCCAATGAGGTCGCGCCCTAAAATCAAGCACCTAGAGGTGGTATGGGACAGACAGTTTGCACACAGGTCGCTGATTTGCTATGACATGCGGGCACATGCACCTTGAAGACTAGAGTCAGACCCAGACACCCCCGCAACTCATGTCGCGGTCATCTGCAAGCTCGATCACCAACATAACCTGTGCAACGACTTGAACAGGGACACCCCCGTTAACCCCACCACAGGTACAGAGCCAATCGTGCTCTCTGCTCGCCAAGACTGCGACAACTGCATCATCCATTACACAACCTGCACGAAGTCTGCACCGACGACGGCTAATCCAACACCGACACCACCGCAGGAGCTCTCCATCCCTGGAGGACATTTGCAGCCAGAGGCAACGGTGACATCCACATCAGCATTGGCAAGGTCTGCACCGTTGATGTGGGGAATGATGGAGTTTTCGTCCGGTACCTTGTTTATGGGTGTACCGAGCTCTGTCCAAGTGGGGACATCCCGTTGTCCCTGCGCCCCAACCTGGCAGCCCCAGCGCCCTGCAGCGATAGCATTCCCCCTCACTACGCTGCTCATCGTGTGGTGGCGCCCCTCGACGGTCTTCCCTATGACCTACCACTCAGCCATTCCTTGCGGCCGATCGCGTGCACTGACAAGCCAGCGGACAAGCCACATCTATTTTCATTCCAACTCTGCCAGCGCCATTTTCTTCAACCTTAGCCATCATCTCACATCGCCTCTACGCCGACACCGCCATCTTT